>PVJA010019939.1:0-37672 GCA_004027025.1 Myocastor coypus
AAAAAAAAAAAATAAAGAATGCTTAAGGATTTAACATTAAGTATGAAGTAAGAGATAAACAATAGACCTTATTTAGTGACCTACTGACCTATAAGGAGTGAGTATATTGAGAGGTGGAGGTTGTTCACAAATATCATATGTTTCCTGTAATGGAATAGGCAAAGTCTTGCGGTCAAAAAGTTGCTGATCTTGAATTGTAGAACTTCTGAAAGCTTTCCTCATTGTTATATCTTGCAGAGACACTGAAATAAAAACAATTCATATTTTATTTTCCAAAGATGATTTAACCATAAGGACAAATTCATATTCTGTAATTTTTAAAAGTTGGCATGATCATAGTGAACCATTTCAAATGTTCTATCATTACATCTATTGCTATCAATCTCTACCTTACTTTCCCAGTCAGATGAGTTTCAATATAACTTGTGATTTCTAAAGTTCCCTAGATCCTGATTACTGAAACTTACAGTTCTTCCCACCAAATGTATCTTTTTTTTTTTTTTTTTTTTTCTTTATGAACTACCATTCTTGCCCCCACTACCTTAGGTTTTCTTTTTTTTTTAATATTTAATACAAGGTCTACAGGGTCTCACTACACAGATCAGACTTGTGGTGATCCTCTGGTTTTCTGCCTCCGAAGCACTGGGATTATAAATGTGTGCCACCATACCCAGTCTCAATCACTATTTCAGCATGCCCCAGGGACGGAGTCAGCACAGATCCCTGGGGATCAAACCCCAGTTGTTAACACTGCCTAAGCTGGTGCTTTAGTCTGCTGAGCTATCTGGATGGCCCTTACCACCTTAGATTTTCTTCTTCCCCCATCTTCTCTTATTCCTTCTCTTTAGCTTGTAACCAACAACTCTCAAAGAATTACCTGGTTATGAGTGGCATTCTGGGTTTAACAAAGTTGACTTCTTATATATACTATAAATATTATACATGTCTACAAAGGTAAAACAAACTTAAGGATTACCAACTAGTGGGTGATCTATATTATTCCATATTTTGCAAATCTTTTATCTATACTGTAAGGATTGCTACCTAATCTTAACTTCTCAAAGATTGAGACTATTGGGGCCAAAAAGATAGCTCAGGGGCAAAGTGCCTGCCTGGCAAGTGAAAGGTCCTAACTTCAATCCCCGGCTCTATTAAAAAAAAAAAAAAAAAAAAAGATTGAGACTGTCTTATAGATCAGTATTCCTAGTAACTGGCACAGCTCCATCACATACATAATGTAAAACTAATATCATTTACTTCTGGGAGTGCTTACAATAAAACAAGGAATGTATGTGGGTCTAACCAAATGAGAAAATTTTCCTAGCATGCACAAAGATCTGGGTTCTAGTCCCAGGCACCTCAGACAGAGAAAAGGACCAAAATATTATAACCTTAATTCTTAATGATTTCTTCCCATTTAGAAAGTAACTTTTGACATATTTACTAAAGCCTTAAGAATACAAACACTGCACTAATATAGCAAAGTCTGTGATCAACTGTTGTAACAATTCCTAATCTCATTAAAATACATCTCCACCATTCTCCTACATAAAATTTATTTAACACAAAGATTAGGACCAGTAGCACAAATGGAACAAGCAGGAATGCTGGCTCGACAAGGGTCACATAAATGTATTTCCAAAATGATTTCACTGATACAACTTGTAACACACATAAACACCACAATAAAATTAAGAGAAGGAAACGTCTTTTCTCATTATCACTTAACAAATACATATCATAAGAGATAGGTGCTGTCACTGATTTCTAATTGATCTTTACAACAATTTAAAAAAATTTTATTCTATTTGTACATACAGTAAAGTCAAGCCTAGAAAATAACCAGCTTAACAATTAGCAAAACTAGAATAAAAACATTGATCCATTTTTGGAGCCAATCCTTGTGTCCCACTGTTCTCATTCAGCTGTCAGAAGCAGCTTGTTTCCTACAATCAAAATGAACCAGTTCTTTTTTTTTTTTTTTTTTTTGAGACAGGGTCTCGCTATGCAGTTGAGGCTGGCCTTGAGCTCACTTTTGTAGCCCAGGCTGGTCTTGAACTCACACCGATCTTCCTGCCTCAGCCTCCCGAGTGCTGGGATTACAGGTGTGAGCCACCACGCCCGGCAATGAACCAGTTCTTGCCACTATTCTACTCTAAGCATTAACCCCAAGTATTTGTAATTCTTGTTATTAACCCTAAGTGTGCAAATAAAGGAGAACATAGGGTTTAATCTCCCAACTGTTGTTAAATGATATAAAGACCATCTACAGTAATGAGCATTATGTACTCTTCTATCTTTAACTTCTATCATTTATCACTTGTATTATTGCTAACAGACCAGTGTGAAAAACTCCCTTCCACATTGCCAATAACTGATATTACTTAAATATGTAACACCCAAGCACAATATTTGTAATACAATTAAATTAGATGTAACTATACAAGCCTTTGTTCATAACTCATTCTTTACACATTTTCTAAGTTATACTGGTAGTTTCAATGATAATAAAAATATTGATACCATAGTCTGTAACTTAGTAGTCATGTTACCATGTTTGAATTCCCATTGAGTTTCAATATCTAGGTTAAATAACCCTTTTGAACAAGTTCCCCCAAGCAATTTGAAATTAAGTGGTTCAGTTCTTAAGATTCAGAATTCTTTTCTACTATTTTTCATAATTTTGAAGAAAATTATACATAATTCTGAACTATATATAAAAATTTTTATTACATAGGAAAACTGTTATCAGTATTATCAGATGACATAATTTATAACTAAATATGAGTGATATCTAAAAAGAGAACTTTGGGTCATAAATTATATATTTAAAGTACTGATGGCCACAACATTTTGTAACCACTAACATTTATTTTATTTGAAGGACTTCAAATATTAATTGATATGCCTACTTCAAAGGATACCACAAAGAAAAATAATAAATGAGCACTTGCCAAATGGTGTATCTTCAAAAAAGATACACAATGGTTTATAAGCACATGTAAAGATACTCGATATCACTAGTTATCAGTAAACACAAATATAGGCTACAATCTAGGTGAAGGCTGAAAACAAGATGCTAAGAAAAGCCAATTACAAGAGACTATTATATTCTTTATTCACATAAAATATCTAAACCAGGCTAATTCAAATATAAAAAAAAAAGTAACTAGTGATTCCTAGGGCGTGAAGAGTGGATGGAAAATGGAGAAAGAATGCTAAGGAGTAGAGATGGGTCTTCTTTAGGAATGATAACTCCAAAACTGACTATAGTGCTAGTGGCATAACACTGTTACATACAGTAAAAAAAAAAAGTTGCTTTACTGTGTGCTTCAAATTTAAAAAGTTGATGTATAAAACATGAAATAAATGGCTGTGTTTTGTCTTAACATCCAGAGCTATGAGTTTATATTTCCTGCAAGAAATATAAACTTTGCATGGTATTTCCCTCCCCTTATTTACATACTAAGCTAAATTATGTCAAAAACAATTTGCTCCATCACAAAGATGTACACTTTTGACTTTTCCAGTCACATCCTTTAACATGTTCATTGTATGAATTAAAAATGTTATCAAACAAAAACACTTTGAAGGAGGGTTATAAATCAGATTTAAAAAATTTCTCTACAGTAGATAAGTGAAAATTTCTTGACAGTTTTATCTCTTTTTGAGAATTAGTAAAAAAGAGGTATCTGGGAAACACCAACATTCAAGGTATCCTATCAAGACATAAAAAGTACTTTTATCAGTATGTTCTCTATCATCCTTTAACCAGTAATGTGGTTTTTTAACCTGATATTCCTGATTTAATCTTGCGCTACACAGTGACAATTTTTTTTGGAGGGGGTGGATAGGTTGCCAACTTGCTTTCGAAATGTTCATTTAAAGTTGGCAGTGATATTCAGTTAAATGACTAGATTATATATATATATATATATATATATATATATATATATAGTTATATACATATCGTTGGTTACTAAATTTATTTTTAAAATCATAAAATGTTTCTTACAAAACAGCATTACATTCTGCACACTGCTCTGAACAGATACCTGGGACATGTGCACTATTGTTATTTTCCTCCCTGTCCTACCTCCCAAATGTTTATAGTGACCACACAAAACAAGGTAAATGACTAGATTTGACTATCATAATATATACACAAAAACTAGCTAGGTACACACAAAAACATGATCAAAGCAACTGCACTACTATGGAATGAAAACTTGGGATTCCAGATACTCATCAAGCAGTATTTACTCAAAGACAAATGCATCTGCACAAATCATAAAGAGAGAAAATTGAAAAGTTCTGCTTAAAAGGTCATTCAATTAAGAAATAAACAGTTACAAAAGGAAGATACAAAAAAGGTACAAAAATGCTACTTGGATGGCATTTATAGATAATATATTGATTTATCACAACACACACATAAAAGATTATGGGTAAGAAAAATTATAATAAGTTTATGTTTTATAATGTTCTTAAATATACAGCTTATCTAATTCTAGCAAAATATATGAACAGAAAAATATGTATGAATAACTTACATTCTTCCTCTTTAGGGTCAAGCTGTGTAACACTAACAGATAAGCGGTCCACACGTTCCTGCAATGAGTTAACTCTGAAGGAAAAGCTATGTGCTTCATTGAATAATTCCCCAAATATATCTTCCGCATATTTACCTAAGCAAAAATAAAATATAGGCCATAACATTTAACTTGATCATGATCAGAGATAAGCACTGAACAATTTAAAGTGCTGTCCTGTTGAATTTAGCATTTATTTGGAGCTATTTTAAACTTTCTTTTTTTTGAGGCAGGGTACCACTACACAATTCAGATGGGCCTTGAGCATGCTTTGAAGCCCAAGCTGGTCTCAAACTAGCAATGATCTTCCTTTCTCAGCCTCCTGAGTGCTGGGATTATAGGCATACACCACCATGCTCTGCTAAACTCTTACCTTAACCATAAAGTCATTTAAGCATTATGGGGTGGGGTGGATAAACTGTTCGGAACTGGATTTTAGAACCTCTAAAACTTTCATCTGGATGACAAATGTCTATAACAGAAATATTCTCCTTGCTTTATCCACACCTATCTACCTGATGAAGATTAAGGAAAATTATGTAAAAGTATATATAAATAATGTATAAACAGATTCTATATTACTGAATTTTAGACTACATGACAGAATGCAAGATTGTTCAGAAACCTAAATGTCCTGTTCCAGATATGCCCAAAACATGGATTCAGAAAACTGATCAGGGACACACTGCATTCTCTTAAGATTTTTTTAAATAAATTAATAAATAAATAAACCCATCCATCCATCTTTGTATTTCTCAGGTTATGTAAATCCTAGTACCAAAAAGAATAAAAATAATTGGAAGAACAGCTTGCCATTGATGAGTTTTGAACAGAGGGATAAAAGATATTTAAACAAATATAAAAAGTAATTTAATAAACAGTTTCAATTCTGCTCCATTCAGTGTGAGACTCTGGTATCTATTTCTTTATCTATAAAGAACAGAAGTATCAGTCTCAGAGAGAAGTTATCTGGAAAGAAGACATCAAAGGGCTTGGTAGTATACCTGATAGAAAGTAGAAAGCCAGTCACAGGAAGCTCTTAACTATCATGTCAGGTAAGAGCCACAGAGCAGAGATACTCCTAACTTACATGTGTGGGACAATGTTCAAGATATCACAGGACACTGAGTTTCCCTGGCAGTAAGGCAAGCATCCAAATAAAGAAAAAGGCAGATACAAAGTTATTTATTCAACAAATGCTACAGATACAGTGACACAGAGACAGAATTTCAACCTCATAGAAAGTTAGTGTATTACAAGAAATCTTATAAGCCCTATTCCTCATGAAATGATATACAAAATTTTGCTGCATTTGCACTTTTCAGAAAATAAATTCTATCTTTTTTTTTTTTTTTTGTCTTTTTGAGACAGGGTCTCGCTATGCAGTTGAGACTGGTCCTGCACTCACTTTTGTAGCCCAGGCTGGTCTCGAACTCGCACCAATCCTCCTGCCTCAGCCTCCTGAGTGCTGGGATTACAGGCGTGAGCCACCACGCCCGGCTAATTCTATCTTTTCAAAGCAAAATTTTAAAGAGTGTAGCACACGCACACACACACACACACAAACTGCACTTTGTTCATAACATTCCATACCATCTGTTTTCTTTTCATACCCCTTCTTACTTTTCAATCTACTTCCCCTTCATTCCTCAGAGAATTAAAGTTTACATAGCGAAACTTGTGTATTTAACTGAATTTCAGCCATCCTTACCTTTATTATATCACTTCTCTACTCAAAAGCCCACATCTCATGAGTTAAATTTAAATCACCTTACCACAATCAGGCTCCAGTTTACTTATCCAGTATCATCCATCTCTTTAATCTCCTTGTGAACACAGAATTTTTGCCTCTACTCACCTGCATGTTAAAACACCTTCCTTATCCATTCTCTACCTCTTAAAATTCTTGTTTCCTAGAAGCCCACTTCAGTGATTTTTCATTCAGCAAGACTCCTTTAATGATTTTACTTAACATTTTTTTTTTTTTTTTACCAGTTCCATTCATACCTATTCATACTGTTTAGGATAGTTTCTGTATTTGAGATTCAAGCAAATGAGTTACTATATTCCTTTGAGACAAGAAGCACTCGGCTCTATCACATAACAAAGTGCTCAACATTACCTGTCTAATGTCTATCTAGTTTGCCTTATCGATCCAATCTACCTATCCATCTTTTTACTCATTTTCTAGCTTGTTATCTACCCACATGCTATGGTTTAGATACAGTTTGTGCACTAGAAGATTGTGAGTTCAAACTCATTTCATGGCAGCACTAAGTTAGTGGGACCTGTAAGAGGCAGGGCCTGGTGCAAAGTAAATTAGATCACAGGGGAAATCACTTTATGAAGAGACTGATCCTGGTTTCAAAGGATGTATTCGTTCTCAAGCGGTTAGGTTATTTATAAAGCAGTCATTCCACATATTTAGCCTTTTCTGCACTCAACTGGAACCCTTTCCATTCCTACCCTGTTGTGACCCAGTCAAAATAGCCCTTATTAGAGGCTAAAGAGATGACGCTGCTCTATCTTGGACTTATAAATTTCCAACATTGTAAGCTAAATACTTCTTTCCTTCACTTAAGTACACAGCTTCAGATATTTTTGTCATACTAAGAAGAAACATGAGTATAGTACCTGTGAAGTAATATGTTTGAGAGCAACAAGTAGACTTTATAGCTCATATTGGTAAAATGATCTGACTATATTCAGTAAGAGAAAGCTACGGGAAGACTGGTAAAAGAGCCATTAGGTAATCAGTGTCCTGATAGCTCAAACAATAAAAACAGGGAGAAATGACTTACAGAAAGATAATTCTAGGCTTTGAGTAATACCCTATTGCAAAGAAGTATGTTTTACTAGAAAAAAAACTCATTAAAATCAAGGATATACATTTTTATGCAAGAGTCAGGAGGGTGTCTAGCCTCAAGCTATGGGAAGCTCTATACAATAGTAACAAAGTAAAATCTTCAACTGTTGAGAACCACTTTTTTTTTTTTTTTTTTTTTTTTTTTTTTTTTTTTTTTTTTTTTTTTTTTTTTTTTTTTTTTTTTTTTTTTTTTTTTTTTTTTTTTTTTTTTTTTTTTTTTTTTTTTTTTTTTTTTTTTTTTTTTTTTTTTTTTTTTTTTTTTTTATTTAAAACGACTTCATGTATTTGGTACAGGGCCCCACTCACAGTTCAGACTCGTAGTGATCCTCTTGCCTCAGCCTCCCCAGAGCTGGAATTACAGGTATGTTCCACCATGCCTGGTCTTGGTGCAAGCCTGGGGTGAGGCCAGCACAGCATGTAGACCAGGGAGCAACCCGGGTCCCCGCAGGCACTTGAGTTGGGCTATCTCTGCTACCCAAGAACCATCTTAGAAAGCTAAGTTTTCTAACTAATTTAGAGATTGTTAAATGAATCAATTATTATTTTAACTACTTTGAATGAACTGTTGCAAGAATACATTCTAAGGGGCTAGGGAGATAGCTCAGTTGAAGAAGCACTTGCCTGGCAAATGCAAGGTCCTGAGTTCAGTCCCCAGTCCTGCAAAAAAAAAGACAAAAAACAAAGCAAAACAAAACAAATATTCTAAGCCTCCCTACCTTCTTTAACAGACTTCAATATGTAATTTAGCCTTTTTTTTTTTTTTTTTTTTTTTTTTTTTTTTTTTTTTTTTTTTTTGAGGATTCATGGCTATTTTTCTAAGAATATAATCTTGAAAGGTACAAGAATATTTGTTTTTAGCCAGATATGATGACAAACACCTGTAACCACAGTATTGTAGGAGGCTGATATAGCAGGATTCAAGTTTCAGCTTCACCTGGGCAACTTAGTGAGACCCTCAAAATAAATGGCAAGGACTAGGGAGGTAGCTCAGTGTGAAGATCCTGGGTTCAATCACTAGTAAAACACACACACACACACACACACACACACACACACACACACACACACACAATGTTTAAAACTAAATGGCTTTTTTCCAGATTTTATGTTATTTATTAATTCTTTCTTAGCTATAAACTATTTTAGTTTAAATCTTGTTTTAGTTACATGCCTTGTTCTACCATGTTCCCTTTATCTTTTCTTTTAATTCTTGGAAGCATGTATGTTTGGAAGCCATATGATCAAATCTGAATTATAAAAGTAAAAGTAAATAGTTGCTAAGAGCAATATTAATTACTGTATGTGCATGCTTCTTCAATATACAGGCTTATTTATTCTATATAGAGGCACTGGACATTTAATCCCAGATTCTAATTATGTTAAGTGAGAAAACTGCCAGAAAACAGGCTAATTTCAGGGTAACAAACTACTGTTCCATTTTGCTATAACACTGATTTTTCTGTTTATTTTTGAATTTCTAACAACTGCTTAAAAAGTGCCTATGTAGCCTCTGATTCTGAATGTGAAGCATCAGAAACATGCTACAGTTTATATTTTTATAATGCATTTATATTTTTAGAGTTTGGCTACAATGGAACCATATACTTACTGACAGAAGTTGCCTCTGTGGAATCTATCACACTAAAACACTCTTTGCATTTTCAGTTTATATAAGAAATGTTAGTACTGCAAATCAACACACAATCATATTAATTCTAAAGTATGTATTGGGCATATACCTAAAACAAGATGCTTGTATTAGATTTTAAAAGTCATTTTAAGAAATGCCTTGTCCTATTATTTATGTTGTTTCTATGTTCTTAACATTAATATATTGGTGTACTCATGTACATATATGTATCTTATATAAAGTCATGGTACATTAGATCAATCAGTAGTAGGCAATAAAGATGTTAAAACTTTTTTTTGAAATTAATGTTTATTTTCCTTTTTCACCGCTTTGCAGTCTTTAAAAAATTAAAAATAAATATAAATAATGAAAAGTAAATGGAATGGACACTTTGTAAAAGAAAAAATAGAAATGGCCAATAAGTATATGAAAAAGTATTCAACATCTTTAGCCATTAGGAAAATTAAGTCAAAACTTTCAAGTTCCATCTAACCATAGTCAGAATAGTTATCAAGAATGGAGAGCTGGGCATTGAGGTGCATGCCTATAATCTCAGCACTTGGGAGGCTGAGGGAGAAGGACTGCTGCGAGTTTTATTTTTTTAACATCTTACCTCAGCTTTTTTTTTTTTTTTTACTTTTAATAAGAGATAACAACATGAGAGTTTCAAAATATGTTGGTAGTACATTCATAATAACTGACACATTGCATACTGTCACAGTAGAAAAGATGGTAAAAAAATTTTAAATAAGATCACAACTTATACCCTACAGTGTACAGTGTTACTAAGTGATAATGTCCAGTAGTCTAACTGTATTAAACACCTTTTGATATATTTCCATCTTATGATGGGCTTATTTTATCAAACTCAATATGAAAAATTTACATAACATTTACATTTCTTATGTATGATGTCGAGAGATGAAGTACAATATATGGTATGTTATCTGTGTATTATTTATAAACACTATATTACATTTAGAAAGGGACTTTAGCATCTGTGAAGTTCTGTATCCAAAAAGGGTCCTAGAAACAATTCCTCACGGACACTGCAGGATGACTATTCTATTATTAAAAAGTAAAGATAAAAGGGAATGAAGAAGCAAGCCTAACAGGAGAATTTATGCTGACTAGATAAATCTAAGACTTACTGGGGAATATATGTAGACTAAGAACACTGTTTTAGCTCTGAAAGAAAATGTAGATGCCTTATTAAATACTCAATCTTAAATTTAAGATATAGGAAGGGTTTAGTTTTGGAATCTTTTACATCATTAAACTTAGAATAAGGGCAAGTAATTTGCTTAATTCCTCAACCAAATAGCTCTGCTCTAATATTATAATGGGTCTATACTGTGTATCTTCTCCCTTACCAACCAATGCACTGGTATGATTCTCTGGTCAATCTGTTTTGTTTCTGTCCGCCACCAGACAATTTCATCCGTTTTTATATAATGCTATATATGTCAAACTCCTGACTCATACCTAACATCCCTTAGATAAAAAACACCTTGCCTAACCCAATCTTGGCTATAACCTCATGCTTTTCACTTTGGATCTTTGATAACAAAATGGAGAGCTACTAAGGTCCCACAACATAAACAGAGCTTCTAAAAATGGGAACTAGAGATTACAATTAGGCAGAAGTAAAACTCTGATCCTATCTTTCATAGACTGAATCACATCTAAAAACAAATCTCACTACTGCTATCCAACATGTGTTTGTACTCCTAAAGATTTGATCTTTACTCTTCTTTTTCAGGGAAGGAAATCTGGGGAAGAAGATCCTGCTTAAAAACTAATTAATTCTGCTTAAAAGGTAGTCATTTTCAGTATTATTTAATAGCCTTTATAATAAATATCCATCCACAATCACAAACATTTCTTTTTAATATTCTAAAGGAAAATATTTTGTTTTTTAATTTTGATAGAAAGATACTTACTTAGGCTACTTAGCTGCCTAATTATATTTGCCAAGGAAATATTGGTTACACATTCCAGTTCATTCTTAATGCCTCTAGGCAATGCTGTGTGGCACAAGTGCCTAGGATCAATATTTCTTTTCACTAATGGCATCTTGAGAGCAATTCCTGTGACAGTTCACCTACAGGAAATCAAAAAAATAAATTATCATTCAATGTCAACCAACAGAGTCAGGCTCTAATCACATTTAAGAATAAAATTTTACGTTTGTATGAAAACAGTAACAATGGAATTATCCAACTAAAACAGTCAAAACTGACTTAAGTCTGTTTCATTTTAAATTATAAAAAAAAATCAGTATCACATAAAATTTTGAGACTTTTAATGTCAGCAGCTACATTGTGAATTCGTTAATTACCATCATTATTCTCTCAAAAGCTTTTGTTTTTGTTGACTACATATAGGGATTTTTTCCTCAAGAGCTGGTATGAGAAGATCTTCCCGGGGCTGGGGAGATAGCTCCGTGGCACAAGTGCCTGCTTGGCAAGTGCAAGGTTGTGAGTTTGAACCCTGGTCCCATGAAAAAAAACCCAAAAAAACAAAAACAAAGATCTTCCTAAAAAAAAGTACAGTATATAAAAGGATTAATAAGCTATGATAATATTAAATGTATACTTCCACATAAAAAGTGTTCAACAATACAAAAATCAAAGATTAAAGTATTCCAGCACCTGAATTCTCATCAAATTTGTTAAATCTACATTTGATTTAAAAATTCAACTTTTTAAATTACAGACTATCTTCACTTTACTGCTTCCTATGTACATAAATTTCAGCAATCAGTTTTAAACCCCAGTCCCTTGACCACATGTTCAAATTTCATGTTCAAATTTATTTAATATACCAAAGTATATTAAATAAATGCATAAATAACTTTATTGCTAACAGTTTATCCCACAAATCACTGTTAATGTGAGATATTTATCATGATATTTCAAAATCAGAGGGTAATTTGGCACCCTGCATTTGTTATTCAACCACAGATAGCTACGTCCACAGCTATCTAGTCTTCTTTCCTCCCAGAACCAAACCAATATGAAAATTTTAGAAGTAGGTAGCCAAAAAAGAAGGAAATTGATGAACAAAAATAAAAGAGTAAGAAAGAACCAAAAAATGGTAACCCTACATATAAAATTTAAATTTAACATAAATTGAGTGACAGAAGAAATAGGTGACTAGAAATTAGTACTGCCACTATTTTAAAGACCCTACCTATACAGCCAGAGGAACTTAATGAAGGCAAATTAATAGTCACAAATGAGGACTATAGTTGTAACAAAAAGTAACAGGAACAATACTTTACATTAAAGCAACCATTGGAGCTATTTCACTGCATTGAAAGTGTAAAAGATAAAAATGACTATATCCAAACCTAGAAAAGAGTGTAACAATCTGCCAAACAGGGACAAGATGCTCTGGTAGATGAGCTATTGTAAGTTATACAAGAGGGAAGTACTGCCCAATGTGCTCTTGGTAATTCTTAATGTTTCTAATGTTTTAAATTATAATAAATCAATTTTAAAAGTTCTTTGAATTTTTGCCAGCTACTCCTCAGAAGACTATCTAGGATATACAAAGAATTAAACAACAACAACAACAAAAACAAAAGACCCAATCAAGAAATGGACAACAGGAATTAACAGACACTCCACAGAGGAAAAAGTATAAGTGGTTGACAAATACTGTATACGAGAAAATGTTCAACATTTCTGGCCATTAGAGAAATGCAAATTAAAACAATGGTAAGATCCCATTTTACTCTAGAAAGAATGACAATCATTAGGAAATTAAACCATAGCAAACGCTGGTGGGCTGGGGAGATAGCTCAACAGAATAAGCACCTGCTTGGCAAGCACAAAGTCCCAAGTTTGACCCACATTGCTGAGAATAAAAAAAAAAAAATTCTAGCATGAATTGGTGAAAAAGGAACCCTATGTTATCATTGATTGGAATGCGAACTAGTAAAACCATTCTGGAAATGAGTATGGGGATTGTTCAAATAACTAAAATTAGAAATTCCACATTACCAGTAATGTGTATCTGCTAGGTACCTTCTCAAAGATTTTAAGACACATACTATAGAGATACATGAACAGCAATGTTTAGTAGCAGTAATCCTAGAAACAGCCTGTATTCCCATCAACAGATGATTGGATAAAGAAAAATGTGGTATTTATATATAATAGACTATTCTTATACTATAAAGAATAGCAGATTTGAGACATCTGTAGGAAAATGGATACACCTGGAAAATACAATGTTGAACAAAATAAATGAGACATAGAAGCTTAAATACCTTTGGTTTCTCTCATTTGAGTACAAAGTACAATAAAGACCTTAACAAAGGATGAACTGAAAGTGACAAGCAGATTATTTCTCACAACACAGAAGTGGTATGAGGGGAAAAAACACAAGAGCTGAAGAGGAGGGGAAGGGAAAGTAAGTGCAATACAGATATGCCATGTATAGGAATCTAATAATCTCAATGCAAACATGCCATAAGATGACTTAATAATATCACTAAGAATGAAAAAGGGGATTAGGGAAATGGAGAAGGAAGGAGATGGAAGGGGATTAGAAAATGATCTCTTTGTATGTAATGTAACTCCAAGAAAATTTTAAGCTGTATTAACTGCAAACATGTATTAATAAAAGAAAACAGTAAGAGCAACAAAAAGGTCTATACATTTTAACAAGTGAGAATTTCTGGGAAACAAAGCTACTACATATGGAGAGGGAAAGAAGAGTTGAAGGCAGTGTAGTGGATGGGATGGGGAAAAGGATTAAGGTGTGATTATGTAAGTACAAATTCTCTGTGGTGAATGTGAGCAATACGTAAAACAAACATGTACTAATAAAGAATAAAGGTAAAGAACAATAGCTTGACAAAAAATTTTAAAGAACACAAAACTATCACTTCTATTATTAATGAATTAAGACTTACATGGTTTCAACCCACACCGTCCTTTCCACAGTTCCATCCCACCATGAGAATAAGAACTGCCTCTGCTTACCTGACAAACGATGGTTCCAGAAGGAAGTTACTATTTACAGAACTTCACTGACTACCAAACAAATTCTGGATGAACCTAATAGCACCAAAGTATTACTTATCAACACACTTTTTTTTCTTTCTTTCTTTCTTTCTTTCTTTCTTTCTTTCTTTCTTTCTTTATTTATTTATTTATTTATTTATTGTCTTTTTGAGACAGGGTCTCGCTATGCAGTTCAGGCTGGCCTTGAGCTCACTTTTGTAGCCCAGGCTGGTCTCGAACTCCCACTGATCCTCCTGCCTCAGCCTCCCGAGTGCTGGGATTACAGGCGTGAGCCACCACGCCCGGCTTCACACTTTTATTTAAAACAAATGTTTGCATGAAATGTTTCATCTGATCAATTTATACAATATTTTCTCCATATTTTCAAATCACACAATTCTTAAAGTGTACAATATGAAACAGAAAAAAAAACTTAAAAAGTCATCAACCTTGGGGCCAGCGGGATGGCTCAGTGGTCTAAAGCACCTGCTTGGGAAAGCTTGGGCGGCTTCAGGGACTGCAATTCAATCCCCGGCACCACATGCTGCGCCAGCCCTGCACTTGAGGCAGGCTGAGCCAGCCATAAAAATGAGTGAATAAACAAACAAAGGTTCTGAAACAAGAAAAAAAAATTAATTAATTAAAAAAAAAAGTCATCAACCTCATAAGAAAAATAAACCTTGCTGGATTGCAGAAGTATTCCACTTGGGTCCCATCTTACTTCTTCCTCAAAGGCAGTCTTATTACAATGAGCAAGTCTTCGTGTTTATTTACCATTTGAGCAGGGAACTCTAAAGACTGTAGTTTTAGTTTTGTTCTGGTTACTATGTGAAGTAAATGGACTAATACATGGAATTTTTTGTACCTTCCCTCTTTCATTTAACGCTGTAATATTCACCCACATTGCTTTGTGCAGATGCAGTGTGTGGTATTTTCATTGCTGGGCCATATTCCACTTTTAAGATTATACTCTAATTTGTTCATCCTTACATTGGTACAAGTAGTTTTCTAGATAGAACCCTTCTGTCAGAGGTACAATTGGCTACAATTTTTTTGCAACTCTGTGTATTTTCTTTTCTCTGTTGGTTAATTTCTTTTGGTGTGCAAAAACCTTGCAATAAGGTGGGATCCCAGTTCTTGAAGTACTTCCCATGCAGCCTGGATTTTGTTCATAAACTCTGTCCCTGTGACTTCAAGATTTCAAACTTTTTCCTGTAAATTTAGTATTTGTTTTAATACTGAGGTTTTTATCATCTATTCTGATTTTAGTTTAGTGCATAGTGATACACACTAGTCTAGTTTTAGTCTTCACATGTGGATAACAAGTTTTTCAAATACCACTTATTAAAGAAGCTACCTTTCTTCCACTGAACATGTTTGGCCTGTCAAAGATAAGGTGGCTGAGGAAGTGTCCCCTCCCTACCTCTAGTATAATGCTGATATTATCATAGTAACTTGGAGGTTTTTAAGTCAAAGACTGTGATGTCTCCTGCCTTGTCTTTGTTTCACAGTATTTCCTTGGCTATTTTAGATCTCTTCTGGTTTGAAATGAATTTTAGGAAAGCTTTCTCTAGATCTTTGAGGTACACTAATACTATTCTGATGGGGTTTGAATTAAATCTGTATAACAGCTTTGGAAATAGAGCCATTTTTCACTTTGCCGTTTCTATGAGCAAGGACTATCTTTCCATTTTCTGATATCTCTTTGATTTCTTTTTTTACAGTACTGTAAATTTCAATGTATAGATCTTTTAACTTTATCAGTTTGATTCCTAAGTATTTCTTTCTTTTTTTGAATATCATTTTGAAGGGTGTAGTTTTTCCCTAATTTCAGTGAGTTTGATGTTTGTGTACAAGAATGAGATTTCTACGTGTTAATTTTATATTCTGGTATGCTACTGACTTTGGTTATTAAACCTAGAATAATTTTTTGGTGAAGTATTTGGGGTCTTCTATGTGGAATATCATGTTACCTATGAATAATGACACTTCTACTTTTTTCCTTCCTTCTTTTCTTTCTTGTCTAAGTGTTCCAGCTAATAGTTCCCAGAACTATAGTAAACAGATAACATCCTTGTCTGGTGACAGATAACATCCTTGTCTTGCTCCTGATTTTAGATTGAAAGCTTTCAGTTTCTACCCATTTAGCATGATGTTGGCTGTTGGTTGTCATAGATGGCTTTTATCAGACTGAGTTAAACACCATGTATTTCAATTTTCTACAGGGTGTTTACCATCAATGAGTACTGGACTTTATCAAAAAGTTTTCCTCCATCTACTGAGATGATAGTGTGATTTTCATGTTTTGCTTTGTTGACATGGTGCATTACATTTATTGATTTTCGTGTACTGAACCATCCCAGAACTCCTGAGATAAATCCCTCTTGGGTCATGAGGGTCATGATGATTTGCTGCATCCTGTTTGCCAGTATTTTACTGAGAATTTTTACATCTATGTTCATCAGGGAGACTGACCTGAAATTCTCCTTCTGGGTTGGGTCTTTCTCGTTTTGGTATCAGGATAACACTTGTCTCTAGGAATGACAGAGAACTGCTTTCCTTTTAGTTTCATTTCATTCACTCAAGGAGTCCTGGCACCAAGTCTTCTCTAAATTTCCTGTAGAATTCAGTCATAAATTCATTAGGACCTGGGCTTCTCTTTCTTTCTTTTTTGTGAGCAGAACAGATTTACTGGGGGAAAGAAAGCTCCTGTCTGAGGGATGAGAGAGGGAGAGGAGAGGCCCAAGTGGGTTGTCCCACTCCTAAGTTTTATTTTTTCAATTTCATTAACTGATACTGGGTTATCTAGAATTTTTATATTTTCTTGATTTAGCTTTGGCCATATTTCTAGGACTCATCATTTCTTCTGTGTTTTCTATCCTATTCATGTAAGGATTTTGAAAGTAGGTACCGATGGGCTTTTGAATATGCACAGGATCTGTAGTGATCCCCCCCCCTTTTTTTTTGGTAGGAATTTGAGTTTGTTCTCTCTTTTGTTTTATAAGATTGACTAGAGTTTTATTCCTTTTATTTATTCTTTTGAAGAACTCTTTGATTCATTGTATTGTTCTCAGTCACAACTACATTGATTTCCTGAATCTGTGTAACAATTTTGGAAGAAAGAAGTTGTTTTCTTTCAGGACTTGAAATACTTTACTCCAAGCTGTTTTTGACTTGAGGATTTATGTTGAGAAGTCTGCTGTGATTCTGATATTGTGATTCTTTCCTTTATAGGTGATCTGTATCTTTTCTCTAACAGCTTTTAATATTCTGTTCTTAAGCTGAATTTCTGGGATCCTGAGTATTATATGACTTGATTATTATATTATTATATGATTATTGTATGTCTCATGCAAATTTATTTTGGTTACTGCTAATTAAGAGTTCTTTGTGCCTCACTTATCTGTATGTCAGATTCTTTTCCCACTCTTGGGAAATTTTCTGCTATTACTTCTGCAAACAGTTTTGTTTGTTTGTTTGTTTTAAATGTATTTGGCACAGGGTCTCACTATGCAGCTCAGACTTATAGTGATCCTCCTGTTTTCAGTTTCCTCAGGTCTGGGTTTACAGGTATACACCACCATGCCTGGTCTCAGGGGCTGGCTCAGAGCACCCAGGTGCAGGGCCAGCAGCACGTGGTGATGGGGATCAAACCCCAGCACTTGCCTTAAGCAGGCACTTAGTCCACTAAGTTCACTTAGTCCACCTAGCCCAGGCTATCTCATACTAAGTTTTTTAATGTCATTTTCGTTGACTCCTACTTTTTCATTGATATCCAATATTATTGTTCTTTGTTGTATATCTTGCTGTTGTAAAATTGTTATTTCCCAATCTTTTGTCATTTTAAAGAATTGTTTCATTTCAAGATTGCTAACTGACATCCTAGTCCTAAATTTGAAGGTCTATCTTTGGGTTGGTTCAAGCAGTTTTACCAGCTTTCAATGGAATTTTTTATTCCTGGCTCATTGTTTGAATGTTTCATGCCTTATATCCCTTTTTATATTGATCATCAGTTTCTATCCCCCTTCCTGTTTTATTTTTTTCTCTCGATATTTGCTGAGTAATGCCTTCATACATGTTAAATTTCTTTTTTTTTATCTGAGAGATTATTTTTGATCTGATTTCTTGAACAGCCTCGTGATTTTTTTTTCTTTAGCTACTATCATTTCAGAAATGTCAGGTGTGTGTCTTCTATTTTTTCTATCTCACTGTATCCTAGACTTGTTCTGGGTGAGCCGGAACTGTGAAGTTGCACTTTTCTTCTGTGTCTTGTCATGTTCTACTTCAAAAGATTTTTTTTTTTTTTTTTTTTTGTGCTGATCCTTGTAAGTTTGTGTAACAGGTAGCTCTATCACCAGTGTCAAGGTCACTTTAGGTAAAGTTTGTTCTGGGAAATCTGTGTGTAGGATGTTCTTGGTTTGTGTGTGACCCAATATCCTATCTCTTCAATTAACTAAAGTGAGATGCTGGTCTCTGTTTGGCTCAGTCCCCAGTTCTCTGGGGCTGAGGCATAACTATTACTCTAGAACTTCCCAAAGTTGTTATAGACGTGAGAACTGGTTTTTAAAATAGATATGGCATTCTGTTTTGGTATAGCTAAAATAATACAGTTAGCAATGACAATAGTTTCTAGCATAGCTTAGTCACCGACAAAGTGTGACAACTATTAGTTTTGTACCTTTAACCATAAAAGCAAAACCTACAATTATATTACAGAACCAATCAATTAGGCACTTATATGCAACATGTATTTTGGTAGTTGTTTTACCATGTGGTGGGAAACTGAAGAAAAATAGTGGATAAAACAAAGGTAATTAAAAAGAAAGCAAAAACCAAACTGGAGGACAAAAGATGATCATGCAAGCTTTGGGAAATCAGAAAAGAGGGCAGAAGAAAAAGAATAAATGAGTAAGCAAGGGATCATCTGAACTTGGTCTCTGGGTTTGGAGGATGTATTAGTTCTCTGTGGCTAGATTTCTCTCCCAGTCATTTGAAAAGAGAAAAAAGAGTAGGGGGAAAAAGAAAAAGCAAGAGAGAAAAGGGAAACTCCCAACTGCCTGCTTGTATTGTCTTTGCTTCCAAGCACCACATTAATTCACCTAACTTACTGCCTTGTTTTCTCCTACTGTTACTGTTACTGTTGCTTCTAACAATTTCAGGACACAGTCCCACCAGCCCATCCTGTGCATCCTAGCCAGGGAGCCTCTGCATAACATTCCTTCAGGTCTCTGTATTTTCCTACACAATCATCCTAAATCTCCACATCTACAATGTGAGGGGCTGGGGTCTGTGTGTCTTTCCACACTGTTCACCTGGATCCCAACGCACAAGGGTTTCCCACACTGCTTTTCATCTCCATATTATTTGTGTGTGTGTGTGTGTGTGTGTGTGTGTGTGTGTGTGTGTGTATTTGTCTTACTACACTAGCTAGAACCTTCAACATAATGTAAATAGAAATTATGAGAGCAGGTATATTTGATTTTTTCCTAAACTTAAAAGCCTACAACACTTCACCAATTAGTTTTTGTTACTACAGTATGTTTTGTAGACATCTTTTAATAGCGAAAGGAGTTCCTATTTCTATCTTGCAAAGATTCTTAAAATCGGGCTGGCGAGATGTGGAATAAGTGCTTGCCTGGCAAGCACAGGGTCCTGAGTTCAATCCCCAGTACCATAAAATAAATAAATAAATAAATAAATAAAGGATTTTTAAAATCACAAATGATATTGATTTTATCAGATGCTTTTCCTGTATTATAATTATTTGGTTAATGTGAACTACATTGATATTTTTCTTTTGCTGTTATACTTTACAACCTTTTAATAAACCAAACTTTTATATCCTTACATACAGTTTGTCTGCTGGTTCTGAGATTAGTGTAGATTTCCACTATGATGCTAGATGTAGTAAATTCCCCAAATGATTTACATATTTTGAAAGTGTTATTAAGTACATTTATCATTATGAAGTTCTCTTTGTTTAGTAATACAGACTCTCCTTAAAAAAAAAAAAGTCTACTGTTTAGCATTAATACAGCTATCCTAGCTTTGTTTTGAATTTAGTTTTTACATTCCTTTTTCAACTTGTTTATAGTTTTATGTTTTAGACATGCCTCTACATATAGGTATAGCTATTTTTTTTCCCCTCTCACTGATAATCTTTAAATACTTCATTGGTATGATACAGATGTTCCTTCTGCCCAGAATGCTCTCCCAATCCACACTGCCTATTTTCCCCACTTCTACTTTTCTTGAAATTTCTGCTCAAATGAGAGCATTCCCTAATCTTCTATTGCTGGCTATACCTGTTCCTTGTGCTAAAATTCTCTCCTGGTAACTTACAATTTTTAATTGTAACACTTGTCTCAATTTATATATCCATTATTGACCTGTCTCTTTTAGAATAAAAAAGTAGGTTTTTGTGTTTATTCTCACATGCTGACACATGCTTGGCATATAAAGATGTTTAATGTATATTTTTTGAATAATTATAACATCTCTTAACCTGAACTCAAATTTCCCTAAGTTGCACATTTAACTATCTCCTGCATATGCAACTACATAAGCAACACCTGTAATTGCAAATCCCTAAGATAAAACAAATTCAATGTTCAAAATTAAACTTTTGAACATTTCCTCTTCAAATTTAGTCATCACTTTCAATTGTTCCACTGTTGTAGTCACTATATCCAGGAAGACATCAAAAGCCTTACTAATTCTATTTCATTACCTCATGTTCAGTCTTTCACATCTCCACACTGCTGCTTTAACTTGAATTCATCATCTCTTATTTGAACTACACATTAGCCTTACAGTTTCTCTACTACTACTTCATTTATGGCACTCCTCTGACCACTTCACCCCAAACTACTGCTTCAAATGGATAAAAACTTTAAATTTGGTAGTGTCCTCCTCCTACAAAAATAAATTCTTCCAGGATTTCTTACTGTCAATCGGATAAAGTCCAAATATGATATGTGAGATTGTTCAGAATTCAGCCCCTACTGCCTAACCTCATTTCTCAATGCATGCATGTTGCACACTCTGATCACTCTTTTGCCATCTTATTTCATTCAGGACTTTGCTTAGGATGCCCTTCCTCTTACTCCTAACAGAATACTTCATTACACAAGTCTGGACTCTGTTTCACCCCTCCAAAACCTAGCTAAATCCCCCAGGTATATATGGCCATACGCTTTCTGGTGCCAACTTCGATCTGTATTTTGATCTACCTAGACTCTATTAAATAACATTCTATCTACTATACTTTGCTCACTTTTTATATCTATTTTTAATGACAGATCCTGACAGCAAAAATCTTGCCATACTTGGGTTGCTTTTTCCTTTTTAGTTTTTATTTATTTCTTTTTAATGTATTTGATACAAGATTGTACTGCATAGCTTAGACTAGTAGTGATCCTCCTATTTTCAGCTTCCCCAGCACTGGGATATAGCCATCTTCCCAGTCTCAGTTGCTGGTTCGGTATGCCTGGGGGCAGGGCTGACATGCTCTCTGCACTTGCCTAAGCAGGCACTTAGTCTGCTGAGCTATCTCACGGGCCAGTTAGGTTGTTTTGCTAAGATCTAGAAAACAGAAGATGATCAACACCTGATCAGTACATAAATGAAAGAATAAATAAAACCGTAAGGTGAAAGGAAGCAAAACATGTTTTCTTTACTGACAGAAGCCAGATGTGCGCGCACTTGCATGCGCATGCACACACACCCATGTACTTTCTAAAGGAAGTACTTGTGATTTAAGGAACTATTTATTTTCGTAAAAAGGATTATGTCTAAGAAAAAGAATACCTTATAGCTGCATTGTGGAATCACATGTTTGCTAGAGAAATGAGTATGTTACTCATATATGTATCTTTAAGCTCTATGGCATAAAAATCAGACCAATTTTGATCACAGGAATGTTGAGTATCAAATGAAGCACTTTCAAAGTATTACTCTAATCTTAGAAAAAAATGAGGATTATGTTATACAGTAATCAAAGGAGGAATTTTCCTGAGTTATGAAAAAACCATATTACAGAGATATGCGTATATCCCCACTTATAACAGCACAATCCTAACAGTCAAACCTTGAAAGCAATTATATGTCCATCAACAGACAAATGGATAAAGAAAATGTGGTCTTTACACAGAGCAAACTAACTATTTCTTCTATAAAGGCTTAGTTTGAAAGGAAAATGGATGCACCTTGAAACATAATGCTAAGTTAAAGAAATCAGATGTGTTTGAAAACCATATGGTCTGATGTTCTCTCTTATATGAGAAAAACAAAATGTAAGTAAAAAGTAAAATATAGTTTGTATAAAATGGAGTACTACTCTGCCTCAAAGAAGATAAACTTGATTCATCCATAGGAAAATAGATACACCGTGAAATTGGATAAGCAAGCTTAAATATTGTATGGATTCTTATTCAAGAAACCTAAAGTGTACAAGAAGGTAAATTAAAAGGAAATAGGAAACAAGGAAATAGAACCTTTGCAAAAGAAGCAAGACTAAGAGATGGAAGGAGCAAGGACAGGGATGGAGGAGTTTTTCTTTGTTTTTTTAACAAAGAACTACAAGTGGCCCCAGTGGCTACCCTCTAGGTAAACTGTCACCTCAGGTGCTACTGGTAAGAAAGATGGGTCCTCAGGCCTGCCATTCCTTGGTGCATTTTGTTGCTAGCTTGCCCACCAGGATGCAAAGTGAGAAATCTTTCAATGAGACCTTATCCTAGTTGGAACTCTTCTTGTACAACTGACCACCATATAGTTCCTTACTGCAGTGAGCTGGGGTTTGATCTTCCTTTGGATGGATTCTTGGCTGTACTCTTCTCATTCATAACATGGATTATGCTTCCAAATGAATGATGAAGTTCCAAAATATTATGACCAAATTCCTAGTGCACGGCTCAGGTATCTTCCAAACAAGTGACTGCACAAGAATATATGTGTAGTGTGTATGATCCAGTTTCTATGAAGGGCACATTAAAGACCTTAAACGTCTGTAGCCATAGTCTTTAGAAGAAAATAGTCTTTAGACTCTCACTGACTGTAGTGAATTAGCACTTTTTGAACAGAAGAGTCCCCACATACATTGCAGGTCAGTTTCCTATTACTTCAAGCATAGAGTGGCCTAAACTGTATTCTTGTGAAAATGAGCAAAATAACTGGACTAAGTCCTGAAGAACCATCAGGATTAGACTGCATTGCAAAACATGAAAACAGTTATGCCAACATGTTAATTATGGAATTATAGAAACTTAAGATATTGTACATATCACAAAAAAAGTGCATGTGGGCTATCTACAGACATTAGTTGCTATTTAGGTCTCCTTTGCATATAATAGTACTGAGAAGCAAGTAACACTGCAAAATTGAGGGATCAAGGAACCTAAAAAAATGAGGAAAATTGTGACAAGGTTTTGGGAGAGGTGCACTCAAAATCACAACTGATAGTATGAGCAGAATGTTTCCAAAGAGTGGATGTGTTTGTGTCTGTCTTTTGTGTGAGTTGGACCTGCCATTCTAGAAAGCTGAGTCCACCTAGGAGAAATGGGGAGCTATCTGACACTGGATAACAATATAACATGCTTCAGGATCACAGTGTTCAGTGTCCTCTGAAGTAACTACCTGTTGCCTCTGCTGCCCTTTCAACTAGTATACAGTTGCCAGGTAGGGAGCAGTGAACACCTGATTCCAAGCATTGTAGAGGGTGTGTGGTGGTGGAAGGGGATCCTGTCACCTTTTAATACATGGGATAATTGCTAAGTGGCTAAGATACAGTGTGCTGCACAACATAAATATTTTATGGATCTATCACTGGATAACTATTATATGCCAATAAAGTTTTTGGAATAAAATGGTACCTAGTGACTTTATAGCTTCAAGAAATGTGTGTGGAGAAGTTCAGAATGGGGAGAGGAAAGAATAATAAAAAGTGGATCTCAGGGCTAGCGACATAGACCAGCACCACTAGCACTTGCCTGGCAAGAACTAGGTCCTGAGTTGGATGATAGGTAGATAGATAGATAGATAGATAGATAGATCCGAAAGTGTTACCTTGGATTTTTGTAAATTTACTTACTTGGTTTTTTGTGTTGATTGTTTTGTTTTGTTTTGTTTTGTGGCTGATTCAACCTGCCCTGGGGTACAGGGCTGGTGCTGCATATGGTGCTGGAAATGGAACCATGGTCCCTGCACTTGCCTAAGCTTGCCTAAGCAGATGCTTTAGACCACCAAACTATCTCACCAGCCTCTGTGGATCGTTCCAATTAAGAACACAAACTTTTGTTATGAAACAAGTATTTAAAAAAAAAAAAACCTGATGGGACTACTTAGCTGTGACTAAGTCACTTATAAATTAATGTACTTTAGACCATAGGTAAAACAGCGTTTTTAGGTTAGGATGAATATGCACCTAATTTTTTATGAAATTAAATTCATGAGTTTTAAACTGTATGAGTTTGTAAAATATCTTGTTACTTTTATTTAGCAGGCTCAGGATTCTAGTAAAAGATTTATATTGTGAAATAAAGAACTATAAGTATTGCAGCTCCCCATAAGTGTAAGCATTGTGTACCATCAAACTTTAATAATAAAAAGTGCCTTTACATACAATAAAAGCCTTCTGGAGTAAAATCCTTATGCTGCTGCTTCTTTTTTCTCCCCCTCTGTACTTCAGGGGTTTTGTTGTTGTTGTTGTTGTTGTTGTTGTTGTTGTTTTGAAACAGTGTTGAACTCATAGGGATCTTCTTGCCTCAGCCCTGTGAACACCA
Source organism: Myocastor coypus (assembly GCA_004027025.1). Taxonomy (NCBI): domain Eukaryota; kingdom Metazoa; phylum Chordata; class Mammalia; order Rodentia; family Myocastoridae; genus Myocastor; species Myocastor coypus. The sequence continues at coordinate 24,885 of PVJA010019939.1, forward strand.
AGAATACAGGAATAAACCACCAAGCCCAGTCCTTCCTCCTTCACTTCTAACAGTATATTTACAGTATTATTTCTCTTACCCCTCAGTGATTCCAACAGTTATTTACCTATCAAAATCTTGATGGCAAAATTCATTTTATTTTCATTTTTTTGGTACTAGGATCAAAACTCAGAACCTTATACTTGCCAGGAAGGCAATTAGGCTGCTATTTCCCTGGCCTACTGATGGCGAAGCTTTCTTTCTTTCTTTCTTTCTTTTTTTTTTTTTTTTTTTTTTTTTTTTTTTTTTTTTTTTTAGGACTGGGGTTCCAACTCACAACCTTGCACTTGCCAGGCAGGTACTTGTGCCACAGAGCTATTTCCCCAGCCCCTTATGGTAAAGTTTTAAATAAACCCTAACACAGTTCCTCGGTTCCCAAACTTAATGATTTCAACCATTCTGACTACAACCATTTGCAAGCCTAGAAAGAATAAGAATTAAATTTGTGAACTGAAGCATCAGTATAATGCCTTAAATATTGAAAAACACTGACTTGTTCATATTTTAGAGATTCATCAAATCATTTTAATATTCTTTGTCATATTAGAAAGGAAACCTTAATACTAAAAGGTATGAATTAACTTGTAAACAATTATAAAATGAATTTATTTCAAGCATTTTTAATAATTTTGTCTAAAAGCACTAAAAACTTACAGAATGAATTACCTATAATTAATAATCTTAATTTACTAGTGTCTAACTTAATAACTGATAGGAAATTCTTAGCCACAAAGCTAAACTATTTTATATTAAAACATAAAATAGTTAACTTTTGAAGTTGTTAATTCGTTAAATCATAGCTAAAGATATCACTATAGCAATAAAAAAAAATCTGTCCACTCTTGTACAGTATAACGCAAGTGTTTTAAAAGTAATTAGATTCATTGGAAATTGAAAAAAAGCAAACACAATAGGTTTTTTTTAATATATAGTTCTCACGTTCTTAGCAATCAAATTATAAGCTATTAAGACAAAATTAAGAAATTGTTAGAGCATATCATTCATTGTAAGAAAATGTTCACCCTGGAGAGATTATTAATCTTTAAGATAAAAAATTAAACTAAAATCTTTGTAATACTTTTTAAATTAAAAAAAAAAAAAAGAACTTTTAACCAGGATAGTCAGGTATGCCTAAAATCCTAACCCTCAGGAGGTTAAGGCAGGAGGATTATGAATTCAGAGCCAGCAGCCTCAGCTATAGTTGCAGTTCAAGGCCAGCTTGAACTATATGATGAGACTATCTCAGAAAGAAAAGCAAAACCTTTTCACTAGGTATGCTTTAAAATCCTGATACATATTCTAAAATTAAAAACTATTAGCCACAATGCGGTATAAGATATCATTTTTATTAAACTAATACTAGTATATGGAAAATCCTTTTAGGGAAAATAAAGTGAAATAGAATCTACATATAGCAAAATGTTTAGCACTTTAAGATTATTTTGGTGATGATTGATAATATTAATATGTTCTCTAAAAAATATGTTCTCTAAGTTATTTTAAGACTTCTGTTGATGCAAAATAAGGAATATATGCATAAAAGTATGAAATATAAAAGGAGGAATACATGTATGAAGGTATAAAGTAACACATAAAGTACTGACAATATCTAAAATTAGCTATCAAAATGGTGTTAGAGCTTTGGAAGATCAGAAAAATAAGTTAACCTAAATTTTCATTTTTCAATTTAAAAAAAAAATCTTTAAATTTTAATTTAAAAGCTCGAAGGACTGGTTGCACTTAACAATTCTGAGAAAAACAAAACTACTGCTAATTCTAAAATACATAATTATAGTTAATTGTTTCAAGGGTTATAGAAAAAGCATAAAAACAGAAAGTATTTCATGTCACCAGTGACAAGTGGCAAATTATTTAAATTTGCGTCAATTAAATTATTAACCTATGATTATTTTAGGTTTCTAAATTTTAAAAATATCATTAACATTAAATAAAAATCTGTTACAGAAAATTTCATTTTCATAAGACAATTTGATTATAAAGGACTATACTGTATGATCTTTGGAAATAGTTTAGCATTCAAATAAAAACAAATTTTAATATTTTAAATACCTCAAAATTTCTGAATAAAGAATTTTAAAGAAATGTCCTAGGGCTGGCGAGATATCTCAGAGGACTGACTAAGCACCTGCATAGGCAAGCACAGGGACCAGGAGTTCAATCTTTGGTACGGCATACCGTGCCAGCCCTGTCCTCAGGCAAACTAAGCTTCCAGGTATAGTGGTGCATCCCTATAATCTGAGTGCTGGAAAGGCTGAAAACAGAGGATCACTATGAGTCTTAGCTGCATAGTGAGACCTTGTACCAAATACATTAAAAAAAAAAAGTCCCCTACATTCATTTTTTTGGTAGAATGTTTAATGTTTACATTATTTATAAAAATTGAATAATTAATACTCCTTGAAGGGAAAAATCAGAGTTTTGGTATTAATTACTTGTATTATGTTACAAAAAATACACAAATATAAAACCAGATATAAAATCCTGTGGCATTTACACAACTATAAAAGATACAACAGAACTACAAAATAAAAAATACAAACAATAAGTCAATATAAGGACATTATATTGCTTTTTTTCTGCTTTAACTCAATTATTGTTTGCTATATAATCTTGTACTAGTTGCTTCAAAATATCTGCTTTATTACCACCCTCATTCTATTTCATTCATGCCTACTCTGCTATGAAAGATCACAGCTTTGTATCTAAATGAACTGTATTCACATATCATTTGGTTAACAGTAGTTAGGTTTACAATAGCAACACTCAAGTTTTATACAACAATTGTGCCTTGGTAATGTTGTTAGGTTGAAACCCGACAAGTAACTACTGTTACAAGAGCTATACCAACTATAAACAGAAATATGTAAACATAGATACATTACTTAGCAAGCAGACTTCTAAAAGATTTAGAATATGCTTTAAACCTTTTAAAAATAAAAATTAAAACAAAAAAAAATTACACAGAACTCACAAAGATGCCAAGAACTGCTCTAGGCCAAGAATCACCAAGCTAAAATCATGAACCCAAAGAAGAGAAATATGTGGCTAAAGAGGAAGAGCTAGGAATATAATCTGTTTTCTGGGTATTCTTTTGATCAGACTACTCTATTGCTTCTTTCATATTAAGCTGGACTTATACAATGCACACTTTATAGAAACATCTTAATGTTCACTCCATGGAATGAGCAAACCTTCACTGAATAGAATTTATTCATCAACCAGCACAGAGGAATAAATAAAAAGTAACAACATGCATTAGTTTTTCACACAAAAAACAAACACACCTTGAGACTCCTACTTATGATATATGCCAAAATATGAAATAATGTATACCTCCTCTCCATCCCCCAGCCTTGCTCTTATGTTTAGGTCAGGTCTCTCCTACTCTCTGGAAACATAGTTCCATTATTGGTTGGGTATATCTTTCTTGATATTCCTATGAATAAAGCTGAGAATGGATGAGCCCTAAAAAATGATTATTTTTTCCCTAGCAAAAAGCCAGTTCTTGCTTAGTTAACCATTTTATCAACTAAACAAGTTAGAAATAACAGAATTTCATTTCTCTTTCTAATCTTACCATATGTAACTTGTACAAAAATACCTAGTAGATAACTTCCTAGAAGAATTTTTTGCATAAAATAGTTTACCTCTTAGAAATTTTTAAATATTGTCAGATAATCTAAAATTTTTCAACAATATATATTTCCAGATATTCATAAACATTGGGAGAAATATTTTTAATTCCCATATTATGGTTTGTAAAAAGAACTAGAATTTAACATTTCCCTCATATTGAACATTTTCATTACTTCCAAACTTTTTAGAGTAACTAATGCTGGGATAAACTGTCATCATATAAGTTTTACCCAAATTTCATTATTTTCTTAAAATATAAAAACTCATGGCCTTTGAGATATTTTCAAATTACCTCCCATAACATTATACAATTTTCATTCATACTATACATGAGGCCATCATACTATTACTTTCTTAGCTCAATTACTTCTTATGAGACCTTAGGCAATTATTTTTTCTGTACCTCAATTTCCTCATCTTTAAAATGAGAATAACATTACTGCCTAATTTAAGGAGGCTAATGTGAAGGTAAAACTGGTTAACATATGTATAACTTCTAGAAAAGTCCCTCACACAGTAAGTGGACAATAAATATTACTATTATAATTTCTCACCAACATTAAATGTTAAGAGGACATAAAATTGATAGTATTCTGAATCATTTTAAAGTGGTACCAATGTCTGGAAGCAGCATTAGGGATCAAAGATCTTTTTCAAACAATACATATATGCTATATGGATATAGGTAGCATTCTCACTTAAGAGGGAAAGGAAACCAACTTTAGGCCAATTTTTAGTTAGGGCAAGGAGGTTTGGGCAGAGGGTGAAAATAACCATACATAAGGAAGGAAGTGTATAGGCCACAGAGAAAGAACATAATGGTAATATTTGGGGAGGTTGGAGAAATGGGTCAAATAAAGACAGTTCAAAGGATTATAAATTTCTAAGTTGAAAAAAATTAAAAAACAAAGGTTTGTCCTGCCAGATGATTCAGATAAAGGTGAAGGGAGGCATAGTGGAATTATTTCTAGGTTTTCTGAAAACACACAAACACTCCTGAGTTTATGAAGTGGTCTGAAGGTGCACGTGATGGCACACAGAAATAAATAAACTTTCAAACTTTAGCACACATACACAACAAAGCTAATTACTGGTGAGACTGGGGTAGTGATCTCAGTTGCAATTTCTAATTCAATGTTGCCTTCATTAGAACATGTTAATGTTTTCTCCTACATCTTATTTCTAGATGTGCTAATTAATTACCTTGAATATATAATCACTTAAATACGGGTTTTATTATTCCTTAATTTAATTCATAGTGATTTCTACAAACAAGTTTATTGGATATTTTCCTGCCTACTCATAGTCTTAGGAGATTTTCACATAATTTGTCATCTTAGCATTTCACTGCACAGAACAGTATTTTGTCATTTCAAATCTGGGCATTTCTACATGTACTTTCTTTTCTAGACATTTTCTTTTTTTTTTTTTTTTTGTGGGACCAGGGTTCGAACTCACGACCTTGCACTTGCCCAGCAGGCACTTGTGCGTCGGAGCTATCTCCCCAGCCCCTTCTAGACATTTTCAAAACATAAAACAAGAGCAGTGCCAACATCAACCTGTAGTGTCAATAGCTTTCAATTCTGAAATTGACTATTTTTTTTAAAGACTGATACACTAAAAACTAATTCATTCTTCATTTTTGTACACGAGCAGTTACCTGAAAAAATTAAGAGATTTTTCTAAATTCACAAAATTATCCATAAGAGCTGAGATTAGATTTTCGGTCTCAGAATTTTCATCTGTTTCTCTATCCTTAATGTTACTTATTTAAAATCCATCTTGTACTCCTGACAAACCTCTCAAATTTCACAATGTTCTTGGATTTCTTAAGTTCTAGTTTTCCAACTCCCATATTATATTCTAGGCTTAAAATATAAGAAATAAAGTAGATATGAAAGAAGTAAAATAGCTTCACCACACATGAGCTTACAAAACAATAAGAAAAAAAAAGATAAACATCAACAATTTTAAAACAATAGAAATTAACACACACCAATGTCTAAAGTAAAGTAAGATAAATTAATTGGCATGCAAAGAACATGAAGTCGGGCCCGGCAGGATGGCTCAGTGGTCTAAAGCGCCTGCTTAGGAAAGCTTGGGTGGCTGCAGGGACCGTGGTTCGATCCCCCGCACCACATGCTGCGCCAGCCCTGCTCTCGGAGCAGGCTGAGTCAGCCATAAAAATGAGTGAATAAACAAATAAAGGTTCTGAGACAAGAAATAAAATAAAATAAAATAAAAATTTCAAAAAAATTAAAAAAAAAAAAAGAACATGAAGTCAAAACAGGCTAAAGAGGTTAAGGAAAATAATGTTGAATTGACATAGACCTGTCCTCTCCAATATATTAGCTACTAGGCACATGTGACTACATTAAAATTTTAAAAGTAATTCAAAAACCAGTTCCCTAGTTGTACTAACATTTCAAATGCTCAACAGACACATGCACTTGTGGCTGCCACACTAGATGTATATACAACACTACCATCATTACTCAAAGTTCTAATGGTTGCTACTGATATTTACAATGGATAAAATGACAGGGAATAAGGATATGTTAAGTCAAGAATTAGAGAAATAATAAAGAAACTTGCTTGAAAAAAATTAAAGACAAAAGGCAATCAAACTGAAAATTATGAGTTTTGGTATTCAAAGAAGAACAAAGAACTCTTTACAAAGAGTAAAAGATGACAGAAACAAAAAAACTGACCTTAAAAGAGATGTTAGTGCATACATGGACTAAACATGAAACAAGTAAATCACTGAATAATAGGGTATATTTATACACATATGTATAGCTTAAGTAAAAACTGCCAGTTTTCCAAAAGCTTGAACCAATTTACACCTCTACAGCAAGTGTTCCGTAGTTGTCTGACATCTTGCTAAGACCTGATATCATGTATTAATGATATAATCATCCAAGCAAAATCAACTAATTTTGTTTGTTTGTTTGTTTATTTATTTATTTGTATCAAGGATTGAACTCAGGACTCTGCATTTGCCAGGCAGTCACTTACACTACTGAGCTATTTCCCCAGCCCCATATTCTGAAGTTTTATATGAGTTTGAGGCCTACCTGGAATACATAGTGATCTCATGCCAGCCTGAATTGCATAGTAAGACTCTTGTCACAAATAAACACAAAGAAAACAAAACAAAACACTGTCTCAAAACCCCACCAAAATAATTATTATAAATATTACATGTACTCTTTGAGTTAATGCTTTCTAGGATAAAGATATAATCTATGACATTACATAATAACAGTATTTCCTATATTCTGTAATAAGATTCTATAAATTCCAAGGTCAAAATAACAGGCTAGGCTAGGGGATGTAGCACAGTAGCACAGTGTCTGCCTGGTAAGTATGAGGTTGTGAGTTTGATTTCCAGTACCAAAAATAAATACATAAATTTAAAAAAAGAAAAAAGGAAAAAGAAACAGGGCTGGGGAAATAGCTCAGTAGTGTAAGTGACTGCCTGGCAAATGCAAAGTCCTGAGTTCAATCCTTGATACAAATAAACAAACAAACAAACAAACAAAATACATAACTACCCTAATTCACCTACTGAACAAATTTACAGATATAACACAATCTCATTCAAAATACACAAAGCATTCCTTATAGAACTAGAAAAAACAATCCTAAAATTCTGGAAACAGAAGAGACCCAGAGCAGCAAAACCAATTCTGGACAACAACAGCAAAACACAAGGCATTATAATCTCAAATTTCAAATTATAATCTCAAATTTCAAATTATGTTATGAAGCTACAGCGATAAAACAAGTACGATACTGGCACAAATACACACATAAGAACAGAATCTGAAACACAGAAACAAATTTAGGCATATTCAGCATGTGATCATTCACGAAGGGACTAAAAATATACATTGGTGGAAAGACAGCCTCTTTCACAAAAGGTACAGAGAAAATCTGTTATCTACATGCAGAACACGGGACGTATATCTATGTATTAAACTAAAATCAAAATGGATCAAAGATCTAAATGTTAAAACAATTTGCTAGAAGATAAAATCTGTTAAAACAATCTGTTAGAAGATAAAATCGGTAAAACCCTTGGAGATTGATGTAGGCAAAATTGTTTTGAGTAGAACCCCAAATATGTAAGAAATCCCATCAAGAATCAACAGATGAAATCCTATCAAAACATAAAGCTTCTGCACAGCAAAGAAACAGGCAACACAGTAAAGACATAGGGAATGTAAACTAGTATAACCAATATGGAAGTCAGAATAAAGAGCCTCCTTTTGATAGCTGGGAGGGGAAGAGTGTGGGGCAGGGCAGGTGCACTTTACTGGGAATTGGACTTACAAACTAGTGCTTGCCAGGCAGGCACTGCATCACTGAGCTATATTCCTAGTCCCTGAGATTTCTCAAAACCCTAAAACTAGAAATTCCACTTGACCCAGATAATCCCCCTTCCAGGTGTCCCCAAAGAGTTAAATATATCATATTACAGTGATATATGCCTGCCCATGTTTATAGCAGCCCAACTCATAACAAATTTTGGAATCAGCCTATGTCTATCAACAGATGAATGGATAAAGAAAATGTGGTACAGTGGTATTTATGCATGAGGAAATACTACTTCACAAGAGAGAAAGATAATCTTGAGTTACTCATAGGGAAATGGATGCACGTTGATACCACAATGTTAAGTAAATCAGACACATAATCTTAGATAACGCATGATTTCTCTTACAGGAGAAATTCAAAACATAAACAAAGACTAAAATGGAGAAAATACAATTGTTAACAAATGAAGCTGGAAAAATTGGATATCCACTTGTAGACAATTAAAACTACATTCCTATCTATCATCCTCTAAAAAAGTTCAAATAGCTCAAAGATAAAGGTCTATGACCAGAAACCTGGAACCTGCTAGAAGAAAAAACATTTGAAGTCGTAAGCTCAGGCAAAGACTCCCTGAATTTGACTTCAATAGCATAAAAAATAATTTCAAGAATAAATGGGACTATGTTGAAATAAAAAGTTCCTGCATAGCAAAGGAATCACCAACAAATAGGAATGCTACGTGCAAGAAAAATCTTTGCTAGCTACTTTTCTCACAAACAGTAAAGAACTCAAAAACAATGACAAAAATTCTAATCAATACTTAGACATATTAACTAAACAGATACTTCTCAAAAGAAGAACAAATAGCCACTCATCTTTAGCCATTAGGGAACTGTAAATCAAAAAATACACTGAATTCCATTTCACTCTCACCAGAATGGCTACCATCAAGCATATAAAAAACAATGTTGGTAGGAATACAATGATGAATAAAGAATCTTTTCTAACACATTGCTGGTAGGAATGTAAATTAGTACAGCTACTATGGAAATCACAGTAGCTCAAAAAAAAATTAAAACTACAACTATTATATGACCCAGCTATACCATTCTTTGTTACATACCTTCAGAAATTAAAGGTCAGCATTTTATGGAAGTACTTGCATAACTACACTTATTGGAGCACAACTCACAATAGCTAAGGATATGTAACCATCCTAAGTGATGGATAAATTTTTTTTAAAAAAGATGGTGTATATATACACAATGAAGCATATGCAGCCATAAAGAATTAAACTGTATCATTTACAGGAAAATGAATCAATATGAAGATCATAGTGCTAAGGTAAATAAAGCAGACTTGGATGAGTACCACGAATTCCCTAAAGCACGGAATGCTGCAAAGAAAAAAAACATGAAAGTTGAAGGGAGACAATTATTAGACAGGAGGAAGGAAATCAAAGAAAGAGGTGGTAAGGAGAGGGGTCATAGGAAGGCAGGCCATGATCAAAATATGTTATATGCTTATATTAAAATACCACATTATAATCCAGTATTTTATGTTTTCTTTCTTTCTTTTTTGGGGGCAGGGGGGTACTGAGAATCAAATTTAGATCTTGTGCTTGCCAGGCAGGCACTGTGCCACTGACCTCTATGCCAGGCCCCTAAAACACCCTATTTTATAAAATAATTTTAAAATTCTAAGAGCATCCTAATGCCGAATAAGGAATAAAAAGCTATAGTATGATGCAATTACGAATGGAATACCTCCTATTAAAGAAATGGATGCTTCTCAACAGACACCCTCACAGGATATGATTTCTAGTTAAGACTCTCAAAAGACATGAACCTAGTGTTCATATATCCTGAATCTATCAGACTACAATTTCTCCATTTTGTCTAATTTCCAACTTCTATAGTAAAACCAACATAATTGACTCAATCCATAGATTATTTTAAATATTAAAGATCTTACTATTTTATCATTATTATTTCTTGGTTGATAATAAGGTTAAGAAAGTTATATCAAAACAACTCTAGTAGAAGACTGGCCAAATAGCTCAGCAGATTAAAGATTCTTCAATAGGAGGCACAGGGGCCAGGGGTCTAATCCCAGAGCCTGCCTGCAGGCCCTGCCCCCAGGGCGCACTGAAACAGCAATTGAGACTGAGCTTGGTGGCACCCACCTGTAATCCCAGCTCTTGGGAGGCTGAAAACAGATGAATCACTACGAGTCCAATCTAGTCATGAGGGGGCCCGGCCGGATGGCTCAGGGGTCTAAAGTGCCTGCTTAGGAAAGCTTGGGCAGCTGCAGGGACCGCGGTTAGATCCCCGGCACCACATGCTGCGCTAGCCCTGCCCTCAGGGCAGGCTGAGCTGGCCATAAGAATAAAAAAAAAAGTTCCAATCTAGTCATGAGACCCTGGATACCCTGTAGACCCTTCCCTAAAAAAAAAATACAAAAAATAAATAAACAAACAAACGGGGGGGGGGGGCAACTCTAGGACCAACAGACTAAAATAAGGACACATATTAGAAATCTTTTTCCTTTTTTTTTTTTTAGAAAACTTCTTATAGCAGACATGTCAAAGCAGGTTGCCTTCAGAAAGGATGTTACTTGATAAGAGGTTGTACTACATTATCTCTTCAGATGCTTTCTCGTTTACAATTTCATATAATACAATGGGGAAATTTTACAAAATACGTCAGCCATGCTGAACCTTTCAGAGCTTTCAGTGACAATAAATAGCATGCTGCAGCATATATGTCATAGGTTCACCACCACTGAATAAGACAAAATTAGTGAACAATCTGACTCCATTAGTTCATCAAATTTCTTAAAATAAACTAGGTGCCCTGGCATATTGCTGCAATCGCTGTACTTGCAAGGCTGAGGCAGGAGGATCACCATCAAGTGAAGGGTGGCCAGGGCTAGGTAGTGAGTTCAAGGCCATCCTAAACTATATAGCAAGATCTTGTCTCAAAAACCTATATGTAAGCCAGGCATGGTGGTGCATGCCTGTAATCCCAGCACTTGGGAGGCTGAGGCAGGAGGATCAGTGTGAGTTTGAGACCAGCCTGAGCTACAAAAGTGAGTTCAAGGCCAGCCTGAACTATATAGCAAGACCCTGTCTCAAAAACAAAACAAAAAAACCTTATATATATATATATATATATATATATACATATATACATATATATGCATATGTATACATATAGTGGTATATATATACATATACATATATATATATATATATATATATATATATAGTAGTGGTATTTAAAAGAAAAGGAAAAAGAAGGGATAAAGGAATGGCAAGAGGAACAGAGAATATATATGAACATGAGTGAGAATGAAAAGTCTGATAATTACAGAAAACAAGGCTGGTTCTAAGCCAACCTGCATGCAATCTTGTGACATCATTGGCAAAGATACATAACAAAATGGAGAATCAACAATACAGGTGATAATCAGGCAATAGTGCCAGATTCTGAGAAAAGAAATGCTATCAGTGAAGTGGAATGACATTACAAGATTCCTTCCACATGTTTAATTCTATCTTTTGGCACTTGAGAGGTGTCTTCAAGTATCAACTCCCACTGACACCAGATGATATCTGATAGAGCCTAATGTTGGTGCATGGCCAGCAAATGAAGTGAGTAGTATTACTCATAAGACCATAATTACTTTGCAAAGCATGTAGTTCTTAGCTGGCTTAAAAATAATTAGGGCTTGAGCAATTTTCCAACTCCTATGTATTAATATGGTAACTTTGCAATTCAAGAATAGCATATTGACAGTTTTATCTATTTAGAATGTTGTCTAATTTTATTTTAATTTTTACTTTATTTTTTAAAATCTAATTCTAAAACATTATTTCCATCACATAGAATATATATGAACCTGAAATTTACACTGGCTACATAAGTATTTACTAAGTATCATTATACAAACAATTGTTTTAAAAATTAAACATTAAAGAATATATAAGATAGAGGACAGACCAAAATAATGGAGCCATTTTAGAGTTTACAAACTGATGAGAGGATTACTTAGATTACTAGTAGTCAGAAAGAAGAAAAAAAAAAAAATCATGAAATATGTAATAAGGAAGGTTTAAACCTGGTCGACCAATGTTATCTTTCAAAGAAACAGAAAGACTGAGAAATTGTACTCAAATTTATTGTAAAACCAATACATTCTAAACCTCCCATAAACTTGTTGGGAGAAAGTATTTTCAAAATGCTTAACTTTTATTAATATATATCTCATAAAATAGAAATTGGAAGTGGTTTTAAATTAACACCTGCAACCAAGAGTTGCTACTGAGATAACAGTATTTTACCTTTTAATTTTAATTTTGAAGATTTTAAAGATTTTTCAGCTTTAGCTTCTTTGATGAGGTATATTCTTTTAACATGCCTCTGTCTCTAATACTGATCAAAAATAACATCTAAAATTTAGTATTCCTTTTTCTCACAACCAAAGAAGCTGTTTCCTATTTTAATTAGAACAATGAAAAATGAGCCATAAAAGTAATCAATTACTTTTAGTCATAATAAAAAATGGAAGATCAACATAGTAAAAAATTTAATCATATTCTAGCAATAATGAAGCTGAAATCACCTATTATGGCTTACCCAGAAGTTTGAAATTGATTTTTACTTTAGAAAGTCTTAGTTATCACTAAAGAAATAGCTGACCATTAGCTTTAATTATTAAGGCTCAAGAAATCAGAGTCCTTTTATTGAAATTTTTTTTGGGGGGGG
>PVJA010019940.1:0-37700 GCA_004027025.1 Myocastor coypus
TTTTTTTTTTGTCTTTTTGAGACAGGCTCTCACTGTGCAGTTCAGGCTGGCCTTGAGCTCACTTTTGTAGCCCACGCTGGTCTCGAACTTGCACCAATCCTCCTGCCTCAGCTTCCCAAGTGCTGGGATTACAGGCGTGAGCCACCATGCCCAGCTGTATAATTTCATTTATATTCACCCTCTCATATGGACTTTAAACACTCTGCTCATGTATTTCTTTTTCTGTAGTTTTAGATTCTTATAAGTCCTGTGAAACAATGGAATAAAACAGGGTGGAACTCCCTGCAAGGATGCTAACCAGAATTGAAAATGAAAGAAAAACAACGACTGATACAGAGTAAAGTGAAGCTGGCAGGGTGGTGCACACCTATGGTCCCAGCACTCTGGGAGGCAGAGGCAGGAGGATCACAAGTTCAAGTCTAACCTGGGCGCCTTAGCAAAATCTTGTCTTAATTTTAAATAAATAAATAAATAAATAGATAGATAGATAGATAGATAGATAGATAAATAAATAAATAAATGAACAAACAAAATTCAGGGAGGTAGCTTGATGTAAAGCCCTGGGTTAGATCCTCAGTCCTAAAAGAAAGTGGGAAAGGAAAGGAGGGGTGGGAGAAAAAGGAGAGAGGAAGAGAAGGAAGAAGGAAAGAGACAGAAAAGATGTCCAGAAGCAGCCCAAGAGCAAGCAGATGGAGCCCTGTCACCGGCTGTGCTGGCCCAGCTGAGTGACAAAGGGCTGCTCCCTGGCCCATCCTCCCATAGCCCTCGAATCCAAGCATCCAATTGGAAGGGTGTTTCCAGCATGGCTGAGGTCCCTACCAAACCTCATTATTTGCCATCTGAGTTTTGGGCAGCCTGTGTGCGCCTCTCAGGAAAAAGGCTGGAGCTGGCCTGAGAGCCCACACCATGCTCTGCCACCCTGCAATTGAGCTGCGCCACTGAGGGGTAAATAGCGGGTCCAGGCCGATGACTGCGATGAGGTAAGAGTTGGCTTGGGAGCTGGCAAGTGGGACGTGGGGAGGAAGGAAGTGACTTCTGCTTTATTGGACTCAAAAGATCTGCAGGAGGGGAAAGAGGACTTCAGCCAGGCAAGGGACAGGCAGCAGGAGAGGTGGTACAGGGCGGGCTGCATGCACCCCAGGGCTGGCAAAGCGAGGCTGGGAGGGGAGCCGCAGCCTCTAAGTTAGAGCCACCTTGGAGGAGTTTCCATGTGCACATCCTCGTAACCCCAGGGTGACCACAGCCCTGGGACATCACAGGGCTAAGCCAAAGGGCAACAGCTGGACTGGAGGGAGTGGCAGTGCAATCAGGCTCAGCTGGGCCACCAAACGTGGACTGTAAAAATCCTCAGGCACACCAAGGTGGCACCACGAAGTGCTCAGTATTTCCAAAACTGCATGGAGCGCGGTGGTAGCTGCCCCAAGTCCCAGCACTCTGGCAGGAGGATCACAGGCAGGGGGATCACAAGTTCAAATCCAGCCCAGGTAACTGAGTAATTAAAAAGCTTCTATCTCAAAATTAAAAATAAAAATAAGAAAGGTTTGAAGTTGTGGCTTGATGCAACTGTTCTAAGTTTCATCCCCAGGACTACAAAAAATGTAGACAAAATGGTCTACACCTATAATAACACATACATAGTGCATATGATACCCCCATGCTGTTAGAGAGGGTTTTTCTAAATCATAATGTGTAATCGCACATGGTGACACAAGTGTCCACTGGAATGTCAGTGTAACCATCCACTAGTTATAGCTGAAGCCCCTGCTAGTGGCTGCCATGGGCCACCAGGGCTTCCTGGGTGTGAGGAGGACTTTTCCAGCCACCAGCAAGACAGCATCTTATTTCAAGAAAAGACAACAGATTTCACACCAAAACAACCTTTGGAGCCAGGGCAGTAGCTTTGTCTTCTGAGCCTCAGGTCCTTGCAGGAAATAAGAAAGCATCTCTAGAGCTGCTGAGAGAGGCAGTGTATGTGATGGAGGGGTGCAGATGGCCAGGGTTGTGGAGGAGAGTAGGAGGTTGTGGGGAGAAGGGTAGAGAGGAAAGTAGATGTAGACAGACCAAGACTAGGAGAGTCAGGGGCACAGTCACTATGGGGGCCATGGAGAGGCTATGGTGGAGGACCCAGGTGCTCAAGGAGAGGTGAGCAGGCCTGGCACTGTGGGGTAGCAGATAGGATTAGCGGGGGCAGCAGTGAACAACCAGTTAGGCACCAAAAGGGGCAGGGCCCTGTGGGTCTCTACCAGCAGGTGCATGAGTCCTGGGAAGGTTGCAGAGAGAATCTGGGAGATGGGGATTTCAGAAGGGAAGGCCAAGGCCACTCCAAGCCCAGGGGCACACGGTGAAGACCCTTGCAGTGGGAACTGAGAAGGGGTGGAGTGGATTTTCTTGGGACCCAACACAGGGGCAAGGCCCAGCAATTGGGCTGAGAGAAGCTCTGGAGGCAGACAGAGAAGGCATCCAGGCTGTACTCGGGGTCAAGGGCATCCAGGGCCTGTGCCTGGCTCTTGAGTCCAGTACGGTCTAGATGTAAAGCATTGGCTCAAAGCTACACGCATTTGGAAGGTCACTGGATCACTCAGCATTATAGCTCACTTGTGAGGAGACTGGGACTGTACTGGATAGGCGGTCTCTGGGGCTAGGACCTGAATGACTCTTCTCCTCTCTGGCTCCTCCTATGTCTCTCTCTCTCTCTCTCTCTCTCTCTCTCTCTCTCTCTCTCTCTCTCTCTCTCTCTGCTTCTGGCCCACCACACTGTAAGCATCTCTTCTCTACCGCCAGACCCCTCTGCCATTCTCTATTCCTGCCTTAGAGCAGACACCCAAGGATGAGACTGGCCGCTGGGTATTGGGCCCCAACACAGCTATCTGCCTGGAGCTGGAGATGCTCGGCACCAACAAGAAATCAATACAGAGAAGATGGGGCTGGGAGAATCCAGACCTAGAAAATTCTAGCATCCTGAAAGGGAGCTTGAGCAATCGGGAATGCTTGGTGTTCTTCAGTTTGCAAAAGCACCCACTGTTCCCTTTGCCCCCACTCTTCTAGCAGGCATTAGCACAAATAGAATCCTGCCCAGGTAAACTGTGCTAAGCCAGACTTTAGAGTTCCATGTCGGAAGACAGGTGCCATGAGAGAATGAGGTCACAGCTAACTCTGACGAGACTCAGAACTTTGCACCTATGGAATTCTTCATTATTTCTGACTGGGTTTTGGCACAAAATTAACAAAAGACACATGACCTAGCATTCCTGGAAATGGGGCCATTGAGAGGTAAAGCTCCAAAGACCTCTCTCTGCCACAATTCCAGGGAACTGCAGGCCACAGAATAGAACCAAAATGCATATTTGAACTCAGATGCTATCTTCTAGGGAAAAAATTACATTATTAGTGTAATAAAATGAGTGAGAAGAGATCTTTTAAAGATCTTCCGCATCAGGAGCATTGTGTATGCATGGAGGCAGTGTGGCCTATTGCAAAGAGATTCAGCTTTAGCTCATAATGTATTCACGACTTCCTGGGTTGCTCCATCCACATATAAATCAGGAAAAATAGTCCTCGCTGCCTGGCCAGACTTAGATTGTGAGTTTAAGTTTCATAAGGCTGAAGAAGATGCCACTGGGCTGACTGAAGAGTTGAGAGTCCATCCTGGAGCTCCAGGGCTTTGTCCACAGGCAAGGAAATGCAAGGTCTTATTACTCTATGGCCTGATGGCATGTCCTACCAGATTCCTGAAAAACGTCACCACGCATTGAAGATCTTCACATCTTGACGTCTGAGGATAGTTTTAGAATTTATACATGCCATTCTCCGGGGTCCCTTGGTCCTTCCATGGAGCCTTGGGTATTACTCTATCTGGAGTTCACACGGGAATCAAAGAACAGACTTACTCTTTAATAGTCCTCCAAATGGATGCCAAAGTTTGGTCAAATTCCTTGAAAAAATCCAAACACAGTCTTCTGTGGGTGAAGGCTGCACCAGGTTGCCCAAAGGGCTGAGGAAAAAGATGAAGTGCATGTGCCGTGCAGTCAGCGGTGTATTGCAGAGGTGAGAAAAATCATTCGCTGACCACTTGAAGGAGGTAATTTCCCCATGGATCTTCGTTATTCTATCACCTGTTGTGCCTGTGCTTCGAGTTCACTTATCCATTTTGTGATTGGCCCAGGAGTCTTCCCAGCATCCTCTACAGTCCAGGAAACTGTCCTGCTCACAGTCAAAGCTGTAGGCAGATAGAGATCATTGTCCCCACACACACACACACCCCAACAGGAAGACAGCCTAAATCCGCCACCTATGCACAAGCTCCTTCCTTGCAAAGATTGTACTTAGGGGCTCCCTCCGCCTTTATGTCTGCAAGCATTGCGATTACCTAAATCCTCCTGTGACAGCCTCAGGGACTCACAGGCCCCAAGGAGAGCAGCACTTTTGCTGGCTTGCAGTTGTCCCTGTTGCAAAGGGATCCAGCTACCCTGAAGCTTGCCGATCCCTGCATGGTGTGCTGTGGCTTGAAACAGCCTGCAGCAGACACCAGGAACAATGAGTCATGCTCTGTGTCAGGCTGCCCCAAGAAGCACACTACCCGAGCCATCAGCCAGCCTGAGATCATTCCAGAACTGCAGAGGTCAACACAGGCTTCAGCAACTGACGTCTGAGATGTCGTTTGCTACAAAGATGCAGAAGCTGGTAACTGAATTCTTGGCTCCTTTCAGGAATCATGCCAACAATTCCAATAGCAAAACACGTAACAGAAGCAACCAGACATCCTATGGCTAGCTGTGTGCTGTAGCACGCTGCTTTCCTGGAAAACAGAGCCAGATAACAGATAGATTGTAGAGGGGAAGGGGCCCTGGAGAAGTGACAGGATGAGGGTCAGGAAGGAAAATCACTATGGAGTGCTGTGCTGGCCCCTGGGGTTCTCAGAACAAAGTGTCACAAATTGAGTGGTTTCACCCTTGGATGTTTAGCCTCTCACACACCTGGAAGTTGGATTCTAAAGCCAAGGTGTTGGGGGACCAAGAGCCCTGCAGTCTGCAGGAGGAGCCTTCCCTGTCCTCCAGTGTCTGGTGACCCAGCCATCCCTTGCTTTGAGATAGCATCATTCGGCTCTCTGCCTGCATCACCACGGAACAACTTCCCTCAAAGAAACGAAACTCATAGAGTTGCCAGAGGTGCAGGTAGCCGGGCCAGGTTTTCTGAGAAGCTCGGGGTCCACCCCCTGGTGCCCACAATGGGCAGCCTTCCTCCCACTCCTCACTTCTGGCTGCTGTTGCTCTGGGATGCTGCCAGTTCATTACAGAGCACATTCAGGCTGACCCGTCTGAGTCCTCCACCTTCCACAATGGTGTGAGGAGACTCAGGAGCTGAGAAGAAAGGGGAAGCCCAGTGCAGCACCAGCCGCTGTCCTCAGCAGCTTTGGTCTTCCTGTGTATTATCTCACCAATTCTTTCTATTTTTTAAATTTTTATTAAAAATTCTGTTGGTCCCTGTGTGCAGTACGTAATGATCATATTCCCTCTGGGGAGTTGGCGCGTGTGCACAGCCCACCTCCATACTCCTTAGGTTCCTCTCCCTTCTCTTCTCTCCCCTCCCTCTGTCGCTTGACCCCCGCTCATCCCATTTGCAAAAGATCCATCTCCTCATTTCCTACTCTGCATCTTTTACTTTGCTGTTTAACTTCTGTATACTGTAGGATTCTCACAGGAGAAGAACAATGCGGTATTTCAGCTTGTGCATCCTATTTTAGTTTCAGTCAGCATTATGCTGAGCTCAAGGTAGATCCATTTTCCTACAAGGGACCCAAGTTCACCTCTCACGCAGAGTAGCTCTCCTGCGCACCCACGCTCCTCCAGCCCTCCACAGGATGGAAGCCCACCTCTCATCTGGTTACTAGTGGCCATCAGGTGAGTGTTGTTAAAACTGTGACAAGCAACATTGGACAGAAGATAATAAATATTATAGTTTTTTTCTCAGTCTTTATATAAAAATTAATTCCATGTCAACCTAGCAATAATATGAAAAAAATTATATTAAAACTCCTGCTTAGTCTCTGGACGAGTATGCTCATAGTCTTACAACAGGAAAAGCCGTTCGAACTATGTCAGCATAGCTGGGAAAATATTTTAAAGAACTGTTTAAATTGGAACATGTGTATCTTTAAGGGTATTTTTCCAAAACACAGAAAGCAAACTATAAGGAAAATTGACTGTCAGGAAAAATTATTTAGAACAAAGACACGATATTCCTAACATATAAATTATGTGTTTTAAAAGCAGCAAGATGAATACTTCTAAGCTGTAGGTAATTTATGAGAAACTAGACAACAAATATCTGGAAAGATCTTCAACTCATTCTCAATCAAAGAAATACAACTGAAGTAATGTTTCAATCCAATTGAGTGTTAACAATGTTGTCAAAAGGATTCAAAACATGGGTATATTTATAAACTGTTGCTAGAAACCTGAGGATCTGTTTGGTAATATTGCATCAGAATTTTGAATATGCATGTCACGTGACCCGGCACTTTCATTCTTTGCATTTACCCTGAAAAAGATAATTACCTGCTTCTCAAGTATTCAGAGGTAAGCAGATTCGTGGCAGTGGGGAGAGATTAAAAGAGACAAAAATCAAAAGCAATGGGAGCTGAAGAACCTATAAGTCACATTTCAGGTAAAGTAATTCTAGTATAGTCATAGAGAGAAACTGTTAAGGTGGGAGGGACAACCGGGGTCCTGGAAAGGAGAAAAGAAAGAAGGAAGGGAAAAAGAAATAGATACATATGCAAGATCTCTTGGAAAATCGTACCGCTGGTTTCTGCTTGTCTATTGAAAGGAACAGTTAATGCTTCAACTATTTTTCTCTTTCTCCTTTCTAATTTTTTATAACCTTGTAAACCAATTCTACATGCTTATATGTGGTAATCTGAGCAACTAATTTGAAGACAATGTGTAACATAACAACTATTTTTGAACTATTGTTTTGTTTAGTGAAATTCTGCATTGTTTCTAATGGGTTTTTAAATGACTTTTATTCTCTTTTAAGAAATTTTTTCACAGGGGAGTAGAAAGCAACCGATAAAAATGCTATTAACCCATGCTTATGTATAATTAATGATGCTAACACTAGGTTAAGAAACATATTGTTCATCGTTAAGAAAAGAGAAATTTATTTTTCACTGTGCTGTCCATACATAGTGGAGCAAGAAGGGCGCTCCTTCAACACAGCCTTGCAGGGCCTCTGATTTCAAAATTCTGTCATCTTACCCTTCTGGATTCCAAGGATGCCCTGGGAATTAATATCTACCTCATCCATAGACAGAAAAGGGAGCAGACTGTATACCGACTATTTACACAATTAGCTGGGAGTAATATATCTCGCTCTGACCCACAATACACCATCCAGAACTCACCCTTCACTGCAGAGTGCCACTCCCATAGGCCCTCGCTAAGCAGCTACTTCTCCCCTGTGTCTGCCTTAGCAGACAGTAGGACATCTTGGACAGAGTAGCAATGTTATTCCATGAAAGAGCGCAGCGACTGAAAGAGCACGTCCTGCACAACCAAGCCTATGATCCATCGACATCGGTGACGGGGAAAACTCTGCACTATGCATGCACGCGTGGACAGGAGGCCCTTAATGTCTGGGTCTGGGGTAGCAGCTTTGCCTAATAACAGCTGCCTTTTTATCCAAGTCTACTGGTGCCATGTGGAAGGAGAAGCATGCAGCTTCACATGGGCAGAGAGCCCAGTCTTAGCTCTAAGATGTGGGCTGAATCAGTGAGGGTCTTCAGTGTATGTGAACTGGGCGCAGCCAGGGAAGCGAAGAACCCAGTGACACAAGGAACAGTTGGAAGGCAGAAGCCCCAGAAAATGCCACTGAGGGCTACCTGGGTAATGAAAGTGGACGAGTCAGGAACGGTGCCTTGTCAGAGGGTGGGGGTCGTGGAGGGACAGGCAGCACCATCAAGCTGGGAACTCCTGACTTTGAAGTTCATAAAGAATAACGAGGTTGGGGGCTGGGGAGATACCTCAGTAGAATAAGTACTAGCCTGGAAAGCATAAGGGCCTGAGTTCAATCCCCAGTTCCAGGAAGAAAAAGAAAAAAAAAAAAAGAATATCCAGCTTGGACTAGTAAGATAGCTCAGCAGACTACATAGCTGCTTAGGCAAGTGCAGGGACTGGGATTTGATCCCCCCACACCAGGTACAGCGCCAGCCCTGCTCCCAGGCACTCTGAGCTGGCGACATAGTCCAGGCCTTGTCGATACATGTCTGAAATCCCATTGCTGGGGGAATAAAAAGAAAAACAAAAGAATATGCAGGGCTGGAGAGAAAGCTCTGTTGTCTAAGAACCTGCCTGGCAAGCACAAGGACGCAGATTTGGTCCCGCGTGCTGCATGCTATTGTGCCAACCTCAGAATGTGGTATTGTGGCATGCACTTGCAATCCCAGTGCTGGGGAGGCTGGGACAGGAGAATCAACATGAGTGAACTGCCAGCAAGACCCTGGACCAAGTAAGTGAATAAATAAATATCCAAAGGGGGAGTAGAGAAGGTGGATGATTTCCAGAGCTTCAGGAAGCTGCCAGGCTGGAAAAAGGAGTGGGTGGGCTGTGGGTCATAAGTGGGACTGGGGAGAGAGGGACGACATAGGCACTAGTGATTGAAAACAGTGCCCTGGGCGGGAAGGACAGGGGAAGGCAAAGTGGCCCTCAAGCAAACCAGAAAATGGCCAGGGAGACAGAAAGGGACCCAATGACCCCTGTGTGGACGTGTGAGGTGCAGGATTTTAAACACTGCCTGAGCTGCTCTCTTCCAATGTGAACATTTGAGTTATGTTAAATAAAATCATTATGTTTTTATAATGAAGTGTGCTGCGTACTCTTATCAATAGGAAAATACCAAAGAGACACCGTGCCCCTGTATTTTGGGTACATTTGAAAAAGAACGAGGAAAAGGTTGTTGCCTAATTTCAAACTTAGTGACATTCCACCTCATAATTAAAAAATAATCTCAAAGGGCTGGGGATACAGCACAGTTCAGCCTGGGTTCAACTTCTAGTACCTCTAAGAAAGAAAGAATGAGACAGAGAGACAAAGAGAGGGGAGAAGAGAGAGAGAAAGAGGAGAGGACAGCCTGGAATATAGTTCAGTGGTACTATTTGCCTAGCACGCACAAGGAACTGGATTCAATTATCAATACTTTAAAAAAAAAAAAAAGCTTCTTTAATATCTTATATTGCTTTAAATGCCATCAATTAAATACTTCAAGGAGTCAATAACTGAGATCTCATTTTATTAAAAAGCTTTTTCATGCCAAAATAAATCACCAACAAAGTGAAAATGCAGCCCACAGAGTGGGAAAAATTTTAGCTAACTGTCCCTCAAACAAAGGACTTCTCTCTAGAACTTATAAAGAATTTTAAAAATCAGATGTCTCAGATTCAAAGATCTAATTTTAAAGATGGGCATCTGAGATAAATGAATACATCTCAGATAAAGAAATATAAATAACAAGTAAATATATGAAAAAAAGGTTCAACATTATTGGCTACTCAAGAGATGTAAATTAAAGTAACACTGAGATTTCATTTCATCCCAGACAGGATAGCTAGCATCAAGAAATCAACCAATAACAAATTCTGGAGGGCTTATAGGGAAAAGAGAGGCCTTCTCCACTGCTCGTGGGAGTGTAGACTGGAGCAACCACTGTGAAAATCCTTGTAGAGATCCCTCAAAAAACTAGGGTCAGGGGTCCCATTCAATGCAGCTCTTTCTTGGTATCTTCCCAGAAGAACCGAAAATATAATAGCAACAGGGATATATGTGTACCCATGTTTATAGCAGTGCAATTTTCAGTAGCTAAGTCTTTGTTACAACCCAAATGTCCATCAAACCAGGAAGAGGGGATAATAAAGATGTGGTATGTTTATGCAATGGAGTATTAGTCAGCCGTAAAGTAAGATAAGCTTCAGAGTTTCATAAGTAAATGAATACAACTTAACACAATACTCATGAGTGACATAAATCACTCATGTGTGTAAACATTGCACTGTCTACCTGGTGTGAGAAACTAAAAGAGTAAGTAAGTTTTAAATTATACAATGGACATTGAACGTGAAGAAATTGTTTAAAAGGAGTTTAAAAGGAGGCCAGTTTAAAATGTTTTTAAACAAAAAATTGTTTAAAAGGGTCAAGATAGGGTGTAGTGGTGCATGCCTATAATCCCAGCACTAGTGAGGCAGAAATCAGGAGTTTCACTACAAGTCAGAGTTTCGTAGTGAGACCTTACACACACACACACACACACACACACACACACACACACACACATTTTAAAAAAAGGAAAAAGACCTAGGATGAGTTAAAGGTAAAGAACAATAGGGAAAATAGAAAAAATACAAACCAGTCACTGTATTAGTGTCTCTTATTTAAAAAGATCTGTGATATTATTGATTAGAGGAATTTTTGTGCCTATATTTCATACCCTGAGCAACTACTTTAAAAATAAAAATATGTAAAGTGTCAACTATTGTTATTCTATGATTTTGTTATGAATTTTTGTTTTACCTTTTTTCCATAAAATATAAATAAATAAATAAATAAATAAATGTCACCAACTGCAGGTGGCTATTTGTATCTAAATTAACTTACACTAATGCAATTAGAATTTCAGTCCTCAGGTCTGGGGAGATACCTCAATAGAATAAGTGCTTGCCTGGCAAGTTCAAGATCCTGAGTTCGATCCCTGGCATCACAAAAAAAAAGAATTTAAGTCCTCAGTCACACTGGTCACATCTCTGTCCTCAGCAGCCACATGGCATATACCCAAGTTCTAATACTTTGAAAGCTTAAATAAGAAAACTTCTTTCCTGTACTTATATAGGACACTGCTGTTTACATTATTCAGTTGATCAAAATCAAGTTGCTAACTAAAGACGCTGACTCATGGTTGTGCTGTCAATGAACACCTGTTTGCCTTGAATTCAAGTGACGTTGACCCTTTAGCCTATTGGTAGAGTGAAGGAGACTCATTGAAAACTGATCGGTTCATTGGCAGGACTGGCTTGTGTCCCTGAAGTCCTTCATGTGGTCCTTCGAAGTCCTTCCCAGCTTTACGAGAGTTTCAGTTCCCGCCCCATGCTCTCTGGTCTCCACAGGCATAGGCCGAAGAGGTGGGCCGAGCCAAAGCCAGTGCACCTCTGGAAAGCCCGGGCTCTTCCCTCAGATCTTCCCACTGGACTGTTCCATGCACTAGGTTCATTTGGGGCAGATCAAGGAATCTTCTCCTATCCAGACCTCAGCAAACCTCTGAGGTCAACCAGAAAGACAACCTTGTATCCTAGACCAAGAAGCCAAGAAGCCACTCACCACCGACAGTCACACAGGAAGATGCTCTGAGACCTATGACTGAAAACCAGCATGAAAAGCAGTCAATGCTTGAAATCTCATCTATCTATCTCTAGATAGATAGTTGCAATCATTTGTAATTATCTATGGGATTGTGTTTGGTAACAATGAGAAACTTGGGTATGAAGAGCCATAGGCTGTCATTAGAACGGTGGCCTTCAAGCCTTAGGCTGTGAGCTCACTACTTTACTCTGACACTTCTCCGCCTTGAAGCTTAGTCATTTCATTTTCTGCACTTCAACTCACACTTGAAAATGCAGACCCTAAGGGCCAGTGATATAGCTCAACAGGACAATGCCTGCCAGGCAACAGGAGGGTCCTGAGTTTGATTCTTGGTACAAAAAAAGAGAGAGAATGTAATAGTTAAGACAAGGAATTACCTTGGGAATTTATAAAAATCAAAGTAGCATGTGCTCCGCTGAAGATTATGTGCTGTGGAAATGTTTTATTCTTTTGTGAAGAAGTAAAATACTGTGGCCAAGTGGCTCCACACAATGTGGTAAGTGTGTCGCTCTGTTCTGCCTCTGGCCTGGAGCGACAGTGGTGAGGGAGAGTGGCATGAGCGCTGCCTTTAGATCCCTGGGCTCTTTTCATTGCAGTGCTTCACGCATGTGCTTGCTGTTCACCTGGTGCTTTGCACTCCTGCTCCTCTTGTGGAGCTCAGTTCTTCTGGGAAGCGGGAAATGCATTTTGCTTGTCTCTCAAGGCCTGCGTTCTTCAGTGCTCCTGGAAAATAGTGCATGTGTGGCACTGAGTCACTGTCCCAACTCCCAGCTCTGGGGAAGTCTGCACAGTTCTGAGCACAGCGTAGAGGGTGGCTGGGTGTCCCTGCACCTGTACAAGCTGAGCCAGTCCCCAGGCTCCTTAACGTGTCTCAAGAGGCAGCGCCCAGAGAAGCCCTGACAGTGTCTGGCATCCTGGGTGGTGGACACGTGTGGACCTGAGCTACTGGGTCATCCCTAGTCACACGCAGAGCCAAACCTACTACCAGGTTCTGGGATCTTGTGCAACGGGCCTCCAGGCTATAACTTGGGCATTCACGTGTGAGTGCTCAGCATTCCTGTCTATTCCACCACAGTACCTCAGCTGGAACTTGGGTGTGCAAACTCTGAGACCTTGTAGCAGTGGCCTCCCTCCTGAAGCACCCTCTCCTTTCTGCAGAGGCAGAGCTGACGAGTTCTGCTCTAAAGCTTTGGTGGGATTTGTACGGTTTGGGGAGCGTACCCAGGCTTGCGGTGGCTCTGGCTCCCCTCTTACTTCCAGGTGAAGCTCAGGTCCTATCCTGTACTTCCAGCAAAAACCTTCCTGAGTAAGAAGGCACCAGCTACACAGTAAGAGGGTAACCTCTCCTTCTCCCTCTTCCGCTTTCCAGTTCAAATACCAGCAGTGCCCCCATTCCAACCCTAGGCCAGCCATGTCTATACCCCAGGTCCCTTCTCCCTTTCTGAGCACCCACCTGAGTACCCACTACCTCCTGGTCCAGAAGGTGTATTCTTGCACAAGAACACTTTATGTTAATGTTCTTCTCAGACATTAGAACCTCTCAGGCCATGTTGCAGCTTCACACCTGCCTTTTGCAAGCCTTTCACCAGGAGATTATGCCCTGGTGAGAAATACCCAGAAGGTCCCGATCTAACACTGCACACTATTTCAAGCCACTCCATCACAGTTCTCCTTTGTGAAGTACTGCCTCAACGGGATTAAAAGCCCTTTCCTAACCAAGATTAATTAATTAATGAACCAAGATTAATACATTTACTTGGGAATAATTGAACTTCACAAAAGGTAAACAAATGCAAAGTAAGAGTGTGTTCAAGGAGGTTGAGGCAAAACGAAGATTTTAAAGGCAGAATTTGATAGATTGCGGAATGTGTCTTGAAACCCTTGGCCATCAGCATTATTCACACAGATGTTAAAGGATAACACAGGGCGGTGCCAGTCTGCAGAGGGAAAGCCAGCTGCTGGGAGGATGCTCTTGCCACAGTACCCTTTCTGTGGGCTCAGGCTATGGAAGTCTCACTGTCGTTATCAGGAATGAGATCCCCTGCTTCCTACCCTGCCAGCCCTACTTGTGATCGCATTTTTCTGTATTTTTCTGAGGCTCAAAATGATTCTTTTCTGATTCTGGTAATGTTCCCACAAGGTTGAATGCGGACAGGCTGCCAGAAATGTTCAGAACCCAGTGGACAACATGTTCTGATTCCCCACTGTGTGTGTGTGAGGACACTGGAATCTCGGTGAGAGGTTCCTTTTTACCTAATAATTTGCATTCCTTTTCTTTCTTTTTAGCTGCCTGGGAATAGCAAAATGCAGATATTTTCCAACTGTTGGCCGGTTGGACCACATTAGCCTGCTTGAAGACCTCCATTTAGTTCTGAGGGCAACCTTTGGCTGGTTCTTTTCAGGGGAGTCTGGGGAGGCCCCCTGCACACTTCATGCATCATCGAGAATAGAAAAGGAAGTGTGGATTTAAGCGAAGGGGTGAAGGAAGAGCAACCAGAGCCAGAGATCCCCAAAAGATTTGAGCCCCTGTGTCTTCCTTTTGTTGTCTCCACATGGCGTACTTGGTTCTTAGTGACTTTTCTCTCGTTACTGGACAAAATGCCTAATGTGAAAGTTAAAAGGGGAATAGAATAGTTCATTTATCTCAGCTTGTGAAGGCTTCAGTCCATAATCTGCTGGCTCTAAGCAGGGTGACACATGCCAGAGGACAACCACTCATGGTGGGACAAGATAGGAAAAACAACAGAAGCAAAACAGCAAAAAACAAGCCTCCTTCTGCCTTCTTTCTTATCCCTTTCTGCGGGGATTAGGGCAGTGCTAATCCAATCAGTGGACTCATCCACCCATCAGCCACACTTAATCGCACTCTAGATTCAGCTGCCTCCACAAAAGCCCCATCTAAGACTGCATGATGCTGCAGAGGGGCAACATCTAGGCCCAATCACAGCAGCTGGTGATGAGATAATACCTGAATATACAAAAATACCTGGGAAGGAGGGAGTCAAGAGCTCCCTGTCCAAAGTCCCTTGGAAGTGCAGCCCCAGCAGGTGAACTCTGATGTTCAGGCTCACGGTCACATGCTATGATGTCATGGGAAGGGGGAGCAGCTTAGTAGAGAGCAGTGCACCCCCCAAAATTCACCTTTGTCTACACATGGTGGCAGGACATGAGCTCAGCCCAGGAAAGGGGCCCAGTTGGCCTGTCACCAGCTGTGTCTGTCATGCCTGTGGACTCTGTCATGTTGACACTGAGATCACAAAGACAATGGGCACATGAGCATCTTTGCTCCCACTACTCGGCTGTTCATGCTGTCCCCAGCCTGAATTTGGGGTCTTGTGGGATCTGCCCTTCTACCAACTGCCTAAATCTTTGCTGTTACCTGTGTCATGCATTTGCTGCTCCTTGTAGTTTTGTGATTATAAAGAAGCCTGAAGCCTGGTACTGCCCTAGAGCATCATTTGGCATAGGACTGGCATTGCCCTCTTTGGAAAGAAACTGCTTAAAAGGAAAGAACAGCTGTAGTGAGGAAAAGGAGGAATACGGATATAGAAAGAGATAGACATAGACATTGACATAGATATAATGTATATATTAATATAATTGTACTACTAATTTCAATTAGTTCACTGAATGAAACGCTGCTTATTCTGTTTGATCAACTTTGCATACCTATATCTGGTAATTTGAGCAACTACTTTGAAGATAACAATATGCAATACAATAACTACTTTAATTTTGTAACACTTTGTTAGGAAGTTCTGTACCATTTTTACTGCTTTTTATTCTTAAAAGACGATAGATAGATAGATAGATAGATAGATAGATAGATAGATAGATAGAGGCTTTAGTTCAATTTAAAGATGGAGATGTATCACTGATGATTCCCAGCTGAACAGCAGGCCTCTCCTCCTATGCCATGCGAAGGCTGGGAGCTCAACACATGATTTTCTGCAACATTGTTCCAAGGCTGCTCACATTTGGTCATTAATGGTTGGTACTTTCTGGTCTGTCCCATTAGCCTGGAGAAGAGCAACTCTCACCTAGGCTCCAACTGCACCTTTGTGAGTTAGAACATTTTCATTCTCATTCCCACTTCACAGAGAAAGGGAAAGACACTGAAGCAGCCTCAGGGAGATTGGATAACACACTCAGGTCACCCTGCTCCGAGAAGAGCTTCCCAAGTACGTATAAATAGGAAATTCCAGGGCCTGAACATGGGTATCCAGGACCCCAAATCATAGCCTCAGTACAGAAAGTTTTGAAGTGCTCTAGAAATGAATGAAAAAGTATCTATGCCATGGGTTGGATGACTCACTAATATATTTGTAGAGATAGAATACATAGACCTTAAACATAGGTCAGAGATGGTAATCCATAATTAAGTAGTAATGGGGGGGTGGGATAGAGATAGCTCAGCAAACTAAGCACCTGCCTTGGCAAATGCAGGGACCAGGGTTCAATTCCCCATCCCACATGCCATGCCAGCCCCACCCCTGGGGCATCCTGAGCTGGTAGCCCAAACCAGGCATGGTGGCACACACCTGGGATTATTCATTTAACCAAATTACCCCACTAATAACATTGCTTCATTTGTGATGTAATCCCAGCCAGTGCTGAGGAGGCTGAAAACAGGTAAATCACTACGAGTTTCAGCTGTGTATTCAGTCCTGTACCAAACACATAAATGAAAAATAAATAAATAGTAAAAAAGAGAATGAGGGTTAAAGGGTCAATGTTCCAAGAAGGCTTTGTGATCCAGTCCAATTCCACTAACTTCAGATAATCCAGGAGGACACCAAGGATTACTGAAGCATCAGATCTTGTATAAAGCCACAAAATAGCTACCAGAAAGTGAAGTAAGCACACAATTGCAGGCAAACTTGATGCTAATCCATTATTCACTCTGATCAATCCTCCTGGTGCATGGTTTCTCAGAAGCCAACTTCATGCTGTCTTAGTATGTTAGGACACCATGTAAGTCACAGCCAGAGAGCATCTCATAAGTGTGTTCCAACTGAGGGGCACAAAGCTGGCTTATTTTTGGAAGTAGATCAAATTGATCCTCACCCTCAATTATGTAGCAGAATCTAGATGATTCTACAGGGCTCAATGTCTTACCAAAAATTTGTGATGTCAGCCTGAACTGGTGTTTACAAATGAAGAGATGTTATTAGTGGGGTAATTTGGTTAAATGAATATTGTGCCAAATTATCTCAAATTTATAAGATAATACTTATAACAATTTTATGGAAAATTGCTTCCAAAATTATACCCTTATAAGGCTCACACATTAATAACACACCACCAGAGCACATAAATTATACAAGCGTCATGTCCTTTTACAGTTGTACACACTGAGTAGTGTAATGTTTTCTCAAGAGCAAAAGGTATACTCTGTTATTAAAACATACTGGCATTTATAAACTCTGCATTAAAATCCTGAGACAGCTAGGAGATATTCAAGATACTGTGTCTTGAGCAAGATGAGATTTGTTCCCCTACTAAAGGGGAAATTTGCTTTCAGAAAAAGTCCAAATAAGTAAAGAGAATTAAATGAGTTCCAAATAAGACTTAGGAAGGGACAGTACCATCTGTCATTGTCAACTGTAATTTCTTATGCAGAATCTAAGCATCAGCAGTAGGAAGCCTCAGCTATCCAGCAACAACACAGAGAATTCCCTGCATTAATGCTCAGGTCTTGGGAGGTGCTGTGCACGGAGGGGAGTGAGTAGAGCTTGTAAGCCTGGAGGTATTGATCATCAAGCCCCACATCATGGCTTGTGTCCCATCAAAGAGCCACACTACTGCCTTCATGGCCCCATGGTATACTTTAGTTGCTTCTGATTCCCTCACTTGGAGAGTGTTTTCTTTTTTGCCATTATCTTTTCTCTTGGAAGCTCTGGCAAACCACACTCCATCTGCCACAATGTGCCTTGAAAGTTGCAATCCACGTGAAGACGTCTCTGACCCAAGTGTGAGGCATCCAGCTTCTTCATGTGGCCCCTCTGACCATGCACCCTGATATACCAAACTGACTGAAGGAAGAATGCCTAGCAGATTGTTGGACTACACTGCTGGGTGTGTCTATGAGTGACTGACATGGAAGCCAGCAAACTGAGGAAGAAGACTTGCCCCACATGTGAGAATAACCAATAAGCTCGGAGTCTGGAAGGAATAAAAAGGGAAAGGACAAAAAGTGTTCCCTTTCTGGAAGAGCTCCAGTCATTGCCTAGTAAACTCCATCTCATATCTATGCATCTATCTGCTATTGATACTATTCCTCTAGAGCACCCTAATTGATGCAGAGCCCCTCTGGCACTCGCTTTAGTACCTTCATTGTTATGCACAATTCCTGCTCCCTGGATGGAGCATGATTCGAATCTCTTTGTGAACTTAAATACCAACACTCTTACTAACTCAGTGTGATGCATATTTTCTCAGTGATGAAATAAATTGGTTAATTAATTGATGAAAATTAAAACAAAAAAGCTAAACAAGAATCCAAATTGTATAATGTGCAGAATACTGAAAAGTCAGCACTCTCCCTATACTGTCTGTTCTTTGTGTAAGTTTGGGCTTTGTGGTTGGGCATCAGTGAGGTAGACTAGATGTCATTTTGGCCCCTGCTAACTTCCAGTTTCCTGATTATGAGAGATTCTTTACAATAGTCTTCAACTTTGGATGAATTGATTTCCTTTTACAGAATGGGGGTGATAACTGCGAAGAATAAGGTTTCATTTTTAGAGAAATTTTATAAAAATGCTCACCAGAATCACATTCATCTTCTACACACACTTAGAAAGTCACTCTTGGTTCTACCAACTCACACTATTTTCTTCTATAATATTCCTTTCTTCCCTTCTTCTTCTCCTCCTCCTCCTCTTCCTCTTCCTCTTCCTCCTCCTTCTCCTCCTCCTTCTTCTTTTCTTTCTTCCTCAAAAATTATTAAGGATCTACCATTCCCACAACCCTCAAAGATAACTTTTGTGAATACAACTACACTCCAAATCAATGCACCATGAATATCTTGTTTCTCCTTGCCAGAAAAGCCAAGTGCTCAGCACATCTGCCTCCCTCCTGTTGGGCACACAGCTCTGCAGGTTTTCTGGGCTAGTGGCTTGCACTTGGCAGGTATACTTGTCCACAACAAGGATAAACAACACTTCCAGGTGTGCCCTCGATCCTTCTGCAGTGTCATTTGAGTTCCCTTTCTTCCCTCATCTACTGCATTGAATTTTTCAGGTCCACAAAGAACTGCAGAGACCCCCAAGTTTCATAGAGCACTAAGGAAAGGATGTTGGAGCCCTGATGGTTGAAGGGCCAAGATAGACTGCCAATTGGATGTGGAGAAGAGCAGGGGCTGCTGTGAGAAGCCAGCAAGCTGAAGGAATGACCTGTTAAATGATCCACCTTGGCAGATGCACTCTCCCCAGTGATGTGACAATGGGCCCCCCAACCTGAAACTTCTGTTTCCCCCCGGCCTTGTGTGAAGAGAGTCCGTTCTTCTCAGGAAGCAGCTCTCCTCTCCTTCCCATGATGTTTGTTCTTTCTCCAGCATCTCCTATCTTTGACATAAAACCAGTTCTAAGCTTCCGTCACTGAGACAAACAAGGCTCACCCTTCTGCCTTTAACATTTTTATACAGTTCTCCTCCCCTCCCACTGCCACATGGCTAATCGATCCAGACATGAAACTGTTCTTGACTCAGACCTGTACGTTCTCTGGGTCCCCTTTTTCTTTGTCTGTCTTTCTTTCTGTCTTTCTGTCTTTCTGGCTTTCTGTCTTTCTGTCTGTCTGTCTGTCTATTTATCCATCCACCCATCTAGGCACCTATTCATCAATATTTGATCTTTTGTCTATTGATATAATCAATCTGCCTTTCTGTCTGTCTATCTCAGTGTAGTCCTGCCTGTTCTATCTTACTTTTTTCCCGGTGTCTTTTGTGTTAGTCACTGCCACACCAATACCAATGGTTTACATGCCACTTTTCTGCAGTATTTTTATAGCTTTAGGTCTGGTGGACAATGCGTGCTCAAATGCAAAGAATGTAAAACACAGAGTGTATAAAATAGATGTATAATGATGCAGCTTTATACACATGTAGTGTGTCCAGTATCATATAACATATACACATATTTATTACACATCTAACTATGTGTAATAAATATTACACATCTAACTATGTGTAATAAATATGTACATAAAGAGATAGCTATGAGGAGGTGAGGGCTATTTCTCACTTATGCAAAAATTCATGATGCCTCTTAGGACAACCACATCCAGTGGTTGAAATGTAACTGACTGGGCATTTAAAAGTACAGTTGCGCCTGCATCTCAGGGGCCTCTCAGCTTCAGCACATAGAGGGAGTATTTTATACTTATTTACACTTGAAAATCAGTTGTTAATACCTGTCAATCATTCAGCACCAATTCTACAATGTCAGTGCAGCTCTAAATGTCTAGAAAGCATGACAGGAAAGAATGTGACTGAAGACTAACTATGTTAAGGCGATTAAACTGCTTTTGCATTCAATTGTCAAAATCTTAACAATCACTAACAGTCTCAGACTCTGCTAGTGTCTAAACCTAGCAGAGTAACTCAGAAAACTTGGGCAAATGAATATTATAACTTTATGGTCCTGTCTACTTACCCAGGAATTAAAATAGAACGTATTTTTGACCAGAGATATTTAAATAAAGCAGCTGATTATCAGCCTAGAACTAATGCTTCAGAGAGCCAATTTTTTTTTTTTAATTTTAAAACCTCATATGAACTAGTGTGGTCTCACAACTTCACCAGAGTTATTGATCAGTAGTTCTGCTTCCCAGAAGAGAAAAGAAAAATTCTTGGAACATCAGTATTTTTAACTATCTCCTCCCACTACGTAGGCCTTTCCGGTGGTGTGAGGGACTTCTAGAAAATTTGTGTTAGAACAAAGGATATTCTACTCACTCAGGTAGCTGTACCTAGGCCCAACAACACATTTCATCCCAAACTCCATAGAAATATACCCCAGGTTGTCAGAACTGAGGAATTTCAGTCCATCACATGCTTGTTTTGCCCCTAAGCCTGGCTTAGTGATTTATTCTTGTTGACTTTGCCTCAGTCGCTAAATAAGTTTTCTTTTCCTTTCAATTGTCAGAGGAAGTAAACCATTCTTTCTTATTACAGGGACCTGGCAGGGAACAGTTGAAAGGAATTAAGCATACGATGATGGTGCATATCTATAATCTTACCACTTTAGTGAGTCTCAGGCAGGAGGATCCCAAGTTCTAGCCACACCTAAGCAACTTAATGAGACCCCCATCTCAAGGACAGGGCAGCCGAATACCTTCAGCATCCACTCCCCAGAAAAGAATGAAATAAGAGAACTCTGAAATACATACAGAAATGCAAAGGCAAACACTCTCTGCTCCCAGTCTTGGCCCACAGTAAACACAGGCACTTGGGACGCTTCTCCTTTGTAGATTCTGAACAAGTTTCATGAGCCAGTATCTCAAACATCTGCCTTCATTATAATTATATTTCTATTTCAGCTGCACCAAGCTATTTACAGAGGAGCCTGTTCATAAAGAGCTTTATAATTAAGCAAACAGAAATATCTTTTTATAGGATGCAGATCTAGGGGCGATAATCACACACAAAATACACAGCAACAGTTGCAAATAGGGTGTTTAACGCTACTTATATAGTTAGTGATGTGCTCAATAAAGCCTGACATGTCTTTGTTCCTCAATACAAGAAAATATGGTCTTTGCTACATGCAGTGTAAACTGTCTTCTTCTCCTATTTTTTCCCTTCAGCAAGGGCCATATTTTTCAGGATGGATTCCTAAAATGTCAGAGTGTGTGTTTTAGAGAACAATGACACACATTCTCTGTACCGGTAGGGATGAAAATCGGCACTGTGTTTTGGGGAGGGAAAACTGATTCTAGACACAGGAAGCACTCTGCAAAGGCACAGAGTGTGACAGATAAAATCGGTAAATAGAAATTATCTGAAGGTCCTACGAAAGTGGCTGCAAGACAATAGGAAATGTGAGGTACTAATCTCAGCGTAGAAAGAGTTGCTCATGCTCTGGCTAAAATTGACCCAAGGTCTTGGACACTCCTGTAGCATGGCACCTTGTTTCTCCTTTGACCCTTACCATTGCTGCCCCCCAACATTGTGCCATGTTGAGGCTGCTGAACGTGTTTGCTTTAGAAGGCTTGTAGACTCTCTCAGGCCTCCAGAAGTTATATAATCCCAAAGACTTCAGGTAGAACACAGCTCATATTAGCAAAGATTCAATCTTGGCAGAGAAGGGGTCGCGTGTATCAAACCACATTTTATTCTTCAAGATAAATACCCAACTCATACACTGCACATCATGCACTATTATAGAAAGTGATTACACAAACACATGCACACAAGGAGGGAAGAGAGTATGCACACACTCATATGTGTAAGCTTTAAAATAATAATACTGATGCCCTTTGACCTAATCATTGCAACAGTATGGAATATATATGGACAAAAGAAATGCAAACAGCATTAAAAAGTAGCTTTCTCCCAGAAAGCTAATTTTCTTATTATTTATTATTGGCTAAAGCAAAAGTGGAATGTCCTCAGATGTCCAACTTAGAGGAGTAATGAAGTAATTTATGGAACATCTGCAACCATAATTAATTGGCTGTCTAAAATCTAATAATGTTGTGGAGGGGTGTTTAGTATACTATGCAACATTAAAAGGACAAAAATAAGGTAGATCACATAGTATAATCTCAGATGGCAATAGTGAAATTATAAAAGATTAGAGGAAATATATGATAGCAGTGGTTTAATGAGGAGGAAAGGTATGAATCAAATTCTGTTTCATTCTTTCTAGCTGTTTTCCAAATTTTCCATATCTATTAATCTCAAATTCAATTTAAGTCACCCAACTTCAAAATAAACAATAATAACAGTAATAATGAAGGTGCCTTACCAATGTTTTGAAGCAGTGGTTATCTGAGATGATTAACAGGAATGACCAAACATCTTGCATTAATGATGGGTATCTGGTTGTCCAGTCCAGTTTCAATCCAGTCTACAGAAATGGTGTGGCCAGAATTCCATAGACTTAGAGCCAAGTTTTGTTCCTAAACTTGAAGAGGTGTGTTCTACAAGAAAAACAAGACCAACGATAAACAACGTGGTGGGCCTGGTGCACTGCTGACCCTGTGCCCATGCATTTTGACTTCATTTTCCCTCATCTCCCGCTTGTGTTTGCATCACCTAACTGCCCCCTTTTTCCTCTTAAGCCTCTACGCTTTTCTAATCATGCCTCAGTTTCTTCCTAACCCTTCCACTCTCTGTAGTTGAAATATAGGGTGAAGATCTGGCTTGCCCCAGGCTTGTGCACTATGCTAGGTGACTTCCAGTTTTGTGGGTGTGTACACTGTTCACCCTACCCATGAGGCCTGGTTGCAGCACCTCATTTTAAAGATGCATAAGCAAAGGCAAGGGACTTCTCTCCAATAATTTTGGTACAGAGACTAAAAGTGGAAACTCAAATTTCTCTTCTGCCTGAAACTTCAATCCAGTCTTCCTCCACATTTTCTTGTCTAATATTTGGAGCTCAAAAGCCTGCTGCATGAACACCTTGATGTCAACTTCAAGATTTGGATTGTGGCACCCAGTCCAGGTAATCAGTGAACACAGTCACCCCTAAACCTTCACTATCTGCTCCACAGCTTTTTTTTTTTCTTCCAGATTGAGCTCAAGGGGTTGTCACTGAGCTATATCACCAGCATGTTTTAAAATATTACTTAGTTTTACTTTTATTTTAGAATTTTAGACAGAGTTCTAGCCGCTAGGCTGCCCAAACTGACCTAACTTTTGATCTTCTTGCCTCAGTCTCCAAATTAGCTAAGTTTGCAAAAGATATGTGTGGTCAAGCTAGGCTCACTAATGGCTTCAATAACTTAAAAACATTGAATGTGATTTAAAAACAAAAAAAGTCTCAGAGAGCACATTCGCTGATGTTACTCAGTAGCCCCAAGTCTGTTTATTCCTCACCTCTGACTGAGTCACAGTGACGACCAATCTCAGACTGAATTTTGACTAAACAAAGTACATGTGCGCACTAATGACACACTTACTTAGTGTGTGCAAGCGGCACCTGGAAGACTTGTTTTGGACTGAGGAAGTCCAGGTGCCAGTCTCAGCAGGAAATTGTCACACAACGTTGATGTCACCATGTTCCAGCAGCACCAGACAGCTCACTCTCTACTTCAGTTCAGGTGACCAAAACCCTTCCAGAATCGACTTGGAAGGCCACACATTATGCATCTACTTCAAAGGATGTTGACGCTTCAGTTTCCTGGATTTTTCTCTCTTTGTTCAAACAAGGGCAGAATTGACCATAAAACACTTCTAGCCAACATGTTTTTCCGTGGTTTTGTTTAATTTGTATTTTAATCATAGGTCAAACCCTGAACCCACGATTGAACAAGCCTTTCCTCCCCTGTCATAATATTTGTCTAATACACATTTACCTCACTTGCACTTGTTCATAAATCAACACATACTCTTGATATAAGTCATTTTTAATTAAAATAAATATATTTTGTAAGATATAATCTTAGGTTTTACTTTCTTGGCCTTGAAAAAATTATTACTATTTTCCACACGGTTGTATGTAGCTGTAGGTTGTTAGGGCCACTTCGTAATACTACTTGTCTGCTTCATAGCTCATGGGTGTTTATGTTATTCCCAGTTGCTCTTCTTCTTTTGGACAACACTCCTGCGAGCATCCTTGTCCTTAGGCACATAACCAAACCATGGAAAATCACTAGGTCAACAGCAGCATCGAACCCCAGATCATCGGAGGCATCAGGAGAGGAGCAGAGCTGACAGCAGCCCCCACTCCAATAGGTCTCTTCTGGTCGCACAACTCCATTGTTTGTGTTAAATGCTACAAGGGGCACCTTGCGCTTTTACACATCCATACACACACTCGCAGGTGCACAACACACACACCACACTGCCTAAGTTAACCAACAGCAGCACATCTTGCATGTTTCCCGCTCCATTGGCACGACCCTGGTGCCCAGGGCCGATGCCTTCACAGAGATTCCCAGAGGGGCTCCTGCTCCACCCCAGCTCTGGAGCCCGCAGCCAGGGACACATGTAAGCACACCACTCACCCTGTTAGAATTCTGTTGCTGCTTCCGTCAAACAAGTGTGATTATAGGGACTAACCCAAAGGTACACGGGGTCTGTGGGACACCTTTCCGAGGTCGACTACAAAGTCTGTGTAACAACAATGGGGATGTATTAGCTGGGCATGGTGACACATTCCCAAACTCCCAGCACTCAGGAGGCTGAGGCAGAGAGATTGCCAGCCAGAACTACATAATGATCTCGAATTGACCTCGAAACCTTGCCTCCGAAAGCAAACCAACACGTAATCAGACAAAACATGGGTCGCTTACGTGGCTGTCATTGTTTCCTTAGTACTGCAGGGCAGCTAAGCTGTTCACCCTGTTATTCCTCAAATATGGGCAAGGAGGGGTCACGTGACCGCTCCCATCCACACCCTTACACCGGTGTCCGCGTTGATGTTCAATCGCTACACCGACGCTTCTCACCCTGTGCGTGCCTAGAAGTCCCGGAACAAGTGCATCTCTCTCTAGGCTGTTCCCTTGCTGCCTGAGAGCGCGGACTGCGACATTACTCATTTCATTCTCCAGGCCCTGGGATAGACTGAAGACAGAATGGGTGTTCAGCAAATCTACGCCGTCTGAATGGTTTTCTTCTGTTATTTTTCTTTTTCCTTTCCTGCTTCTGCTTCAATCCAAAAGGAAAGCGCACATTAAAATTGGCATACAGACACCAACCTGTTGCCCTCTGAAACACTAACGTGACTCAGGTGAGTCCCCCAAGCCAGTCTATGACAGCCTCTACCGTGCTGTATTTATTCTAGAGAACAAAGCCCTTCGTACCAATTGCCTGCCGGCCGTGAGGAAGGGGGCCTCCCTCTGTCCCTCAGCCATGATGGATGGTTCAAACACATAGAAGATCCTCACCAAAACCTGCTAGACTACAGCATCCCCAGCAGGAGGCCTGAAGCACCTGCAACATGGAGCTATCTCCTCACCCTCCAGACTGAGGCCATCCCCAGCCCCACGTATCTGCCGCCAACTTCTCCCCCTGCTCTCTGGCCTCACCGCCATCCTCACAAACCCAGATGGACAAGCATGCTGGATTCCTCATCCCTTCTCGCTCGGTTGCTCTGTTCACTTGGACCTCACATCTTTGTCCATTGTGAGCTCCGCAGCACCGCTGAGGCTGGGGGGGAATCCTTTCCAGCTCTGCGTGACCGTGGGGCTTCAGATCCTCGTTCTTCCAACCAGGGTGACTGTGCAGCCTCTTGGTTGCCCTCTGGCTGCCTCCTCGGGTCCCCCAGAGACTGACGCATCAGGTTACCCTAAGACCAGACCTTCTCACTGCACCCCATTCTTTCCCAGATCTGCTCCTTCTGGCCCCCAGGAGCCTCCACCATGGGTTTCTAGAGACTCTACTTCCTTCCCGCATCACTCGCTGACTGAGACACACGAACCCATCTTGGATTTCTCCAAACTCCGAGCAATTCATTCCACTTCTGCCTTGTCGCTCCCGGGACCTCTTTGCTACCCCTCAAGACTAACTCTGCCATCCTTTAAAATTTGGCTCACTTGAATTCCACCTTCTCAATGCGTCCCAGAGAAGGACAGACACCAGCATTCCAGTGACTCCTTCCCAACGTTATGCACGTGCTCCCAGTGTTGTTGTCACTGTGCCCTCCCTGATGTGCCTGGCCAGGAAGCCAGATTCATCCTGTTGTCAGAGTAAGAACTATGCGTCCTTCACCTGTGAGAATTCAGAGTTTCAGGCCATGTCTGACTTGGGAAATGATTAGTAAAGGAGTCAGTGAGTCAAGAAGAAAGTTAATGCGTGAATTGATGAGTGATCAGTCAAAGAAATGTTAGTCAAAGTAAGGGACAATGTAACAGACCCTTTCTAACCAGTCTGCAGTTGATTGATTATACTGGGCATGAATTCCTCACTCACAGGTACCATTTCACTGACTGCTTTTTCTGGGCTGTTCCATCTAGGCTCCTCCTCTCTGACCTGCTACCTAGAGTCACACCTGCACCTATTTCCAGTTCACATTGTCGTCTCATGATTTCAAAGTCAAATATATAACTTCTTACTTCGGCTTCTTCATGGCTGTCTGCTGAACACCCAACATTCCTGGTCTTTCTTCTGTGGTTCAGGTATTTCTCTCACTCCTTGAAAAGAACCATTACTGTAAGTGTAAGTTTGTTTTCTCTATTAAATGTCTATGTCCCCTCAAACTCTAGATCTTCCACCATTCCTTCCAGTTCCCACCAGGCTGCTCTAACCTGGGATAGAGACCTATGTCTCTAGACTCCTTACCTGCAACTCATCTGGCTCAGACATATCTTCTGCTTGTTTGCTGGGTGCTGCATCACAATCATCCCTCTTCAGTAATTAGAACCTTTCAGCTATGTGTTCATGCTGTCATGCTAGTTTAAAATCTTTAAGGACTTGAAGTTCCCTTCCTGTCATTTATCTGCTCAGAATTCAGCCTGATAATTCATTACTTCCTACTTCCCATCATGTCCAACCCTGTTCAACTACTTGCAGTTCCTTAGAGACAAGTAGGAACTCTGGGCTTGTTGCGTGTGGTTCCTTTATTGGGAACGGCGAACTGCCACTCCACCTCCTAGCTCAGCTCATACATCACCTCCCACAAGAAGCACCCCACCCCCTGGGCCAGACCCTCCCTCTGTGCTTCCTCGGGATTCTGTACTTCCTGTCACATGACAATCACCATCTAAGAGCATCAACATCAGGGCCACTGCTGTCAGGTTGGCAGAGCTGGGGAGGCTGGTCCCTGGATGCTTTCTGTTTCCCCCTGGTTCTAAGGGTTCACTACTGCAAGCTCAGTGGAGATGGGGTTTATGGAGCATTCTAAGCCATGTGCTTTTGGAACTGGTCTTGAGATCTGTTTCAACTCTAAAAATGCATCCACCACCTTCCTAATTTAGAATGCTATTCTTCCCCTCCAAATGTGTAACTATGGTTTTCATAGGATACATCATGCCAATAAATACATTCACATATTGATGGTAGGAGTACCAAGGGATTCAAACCTTTTGGAAAGAGTTTTGGAAATATGTATCAAGATCCTTCAAAATATCCCGTTGGGGCAGAAAGAATGCCTTTCTGACTTTGTCTTGAGGAAATGATCCCAGAGAAACCCAAAGCAAAAACCTTTGTGTCACAGATATGCATTGTGGTATCACTTATAGGTAATATTATGAATAAACTCTAATTGAATTTTTATTTTGATGTTCAAATAATAACACAAAATAGAGATTTGTGAGAATGCATGAAAAGAGGATATAAAATTACAGATGCCACATAAACCAGGTGTGGGGGTTTGTATTATATTTCCAGAAGAGAAGAAGGCTAAAATAGGAGGATCACAAGTTCAAATCCAACCTCAGCAATGTATTAATGCAGCCAGGAACTATCTGAAAGTTTAAAAAAAGAAAAGGACAGAAGATATAGC
This sequence comes from Myocastor coypus, assembly GCA_004027025.1. NCBI lineage: Eukaryota > Metazoa > Chordata > Mammalia > Rodentia > Myocastoridae > Myocastor > Myocastor coypus. The sequence goes on from PVJA010019940.1 coordinate 28,010, forward strand.
TCAGTGCAAAGGCCCTGGGTTCGAGTAGGACCTATGGATGTGAAAAAACGGTAGACATGACATGATGATACCTACAAATAATTACACATTGAAGATTTAATTAAGTAAATCAAAATACAATAACTCCAAAATGTAATAATGTTAGGACAGCATCTTGAGTAGTAGATTTGCCTCATGTTTCTAACTTTTATAAAGTTTGCATTGCATAATCAGGAAAAAAATCTTATTTGCATGAAGTTTTTATATTATAGACAAAGCCATAGTAATTTTTTATTGTTAAAGAGAATAAAAAATAGAAAAAAAAACGTTAGAAATGAGATAAAATTTCCGTGAACAAAATAATAGAAATTTAAAAATGATTATTACATTGTATAGTCATAGTAAATACTGAGAGATATCTGTTTTATAAATAAGATAACAGAGAAAGACTTGAGACATTTCCACAGAAATGTTGACATGAGCAAGCAAAGTAGCAAGCAATCATGAAGTAGTTGTGGTCAGATTTGGAAAATATTTGAAATGAGTCCCAGGCCCTCTGGCATTTGCCTACCGATCAGCGAATCTAGGGAGGAGTCCGTCCCACAGATGTCTTTAATGAACAATGATTACTGACTCCTAAAATCCAGGGAGAGAGAGCATAGAGCTGAAGATAGTTCCAGAGAATGGTGGGAGGTATAGCAAACAGGTAATTCCAATTCTCAAGTAGAGGGAAAAATGTGACATTTGCTACTCGCATTCAACAGAGCGCCTCCAAACCCTGAGCTTTGTCAGAGTCGCAGCACAGTAGGCAGAACCTCAGCTGCCTTGCTAGTCAGGTAAATAGAATGAGAGTCTGAAGAGTAGTGACTCTGGATGTGTGTGTTGCCAAAGAGACTCTTTTATTGCACACCACCAAGCCCACACTGTCTGCTGTGGAGTGACTTGGGAGCTATAGGTCATGTGCAAAGATTGTGAGTCCAACCCCTACATCCAAAACCCGAGACTCTGATGGACTTGAGCCCAAGGGTGAAACGAGCCCCTCCCTTAAGCCAGCACAGGGGTTGCAGTCCTGACAGAGCAATGAAGGACTTATCTTAATGCTGATTCCAATGTGGCTCGAGCAACTCCACTTGGAGCAAAGATGCTTTTGTTCTAGGCTCAAGCTAGATCTAGGGAGGATTTCCTAGAGAAAGACCTTCCGTAAGATGCACCAAAAATCTGTCTCATATTACTTCACAAGCATATCTCTTTAAAAACAGTGTGATAAAAACTACAATGAACAATTAGATTTTTTTTAAAATGTACATAGTAGTAGATGCATTGCCATGCACCCCGTTCAAAATCCTCCCGTCTCTCTGAGCATGCTCAGCCCATCGTCCTTGTCACTTTGTGCAGCCCTCTGGAGTCCTCAGCGCTCCTTCCTGGGTCTTGCTAGCTGTGCTCTCCTGGCTGTGTGGATGTCCTGAATGAATCCAAAAGGTTTCCTTTGCATGGCCATTTTGACTTTGAGAAGAATCAGAAGTTGGATGACATCAAACCTGATGACTAAGGTGGATGAGGACACAGCGTCAGCTGTTTAGGAGCTGCCTTTCTGCTGGAGTCGCTGGGCAGCAGCAGCATTCACTGGATTTGTGATCAAACCTGCTAAAGAACCTCAGGAGAGAGGACTCCAAAGCTGCTGCACAAAGAGTGTGTTCAAAGCACACAAAGGGGAAGATTTTAAGGCAATTCATAGCAATGCATCTTGTACTATAGCACACTTCCAGTTCTATCGAAAGCCTCACTGTACCCTAGGATCACAGCACACACTTGCCCATCTGCGTGGCTCCTAACAGTAACCCAGGCACAATGGCGCAGCCTGGCCCCGTGCATCACACACTGACAGCATAACTGCCTTATTCACTCAGACTGTGAAGTCTGTACTCAATGAACCTAACCATCGCCTTGTCATGTGTGCTGCTGTGACTCTCAAATGAAAAGTAGAAATCTGCGTTTTCCTAAGCATTTTACTTGTCATGATGGAGGAAAGACATAGATTTAGCTGCTCCTGGGTATCTGCTTATGAATCAGAGAACTGTATTTTTTTTTTCAGATAATGTTAGTTTCAGATAAGATGCAAGTGAAGCTATAACAACAGTTTTTAATAAAACCCAAGCTGCTGCTTCCACACCAAGCCGGGCTATGACAGTCAATATTTTTATCAGAGTTGTATGCAGGCAAACAAGATTTCATGGCTCCCAAATCTTCACATGATACCAGGTGGAGTGAGCTGGCCACAACATTAGATAACTGTATCAGGATTTTAAAAAGTTCTGACCTACAAGGAACAATGGATCAAAGCAAACCAGCTACCCATGAAGATATGCATGAGAAATATTCAGTCCTGTGTTTTCAATCAAGTAGAAACATTTTTGAGAAAGAAAGCACTAGGCTTAGGAAATTAACTGGACACAGATTTTGAAGTGATGTCATATGCCCTCAAAGGACTGGATCCCAACGTTAGTGACAGGATGGGCTGGCTGGGTGCTCTGTCCACATCACATTTGCAGTGCTGGACTTTGCAAAAACGTCTGCAAATGAGGAGGAGAACAATGTTCCCTAGTGGGAACTTAGATACCATTCCCAGTTTATGGAAGGAACCAGAAACTTTCAGGGCAGAGAACAGACGATTAGGAGAGATGCTAGAGCTCTGGTCCAATCTGTGGAAAGTGCTCGTGAAAAAAAATAATTCTGCGCAGCTGTGGTTGTTCCAGAGTCAAAGCCAAGGTCAACTGGGAGAATCAAGAAGCTATAAGACAATTGAGAGGGGCAATGCTTGATCTCACTTGCTCCTCGTCCCCACCAGGTTTCCCACACACGCCCTGTCCCAGGCTCACAGATAATCACTCACCTGCTTCTCATGTCCTTCCTCACGTTGGTCCTCTACCACAATGTTCTGCCTTGTCTCTCTGCCCAAATACACTGACTCTTCCTTTGGATTCGACTGCCACCTCCTCTGAGAAACCCTGGCCCAAATATTTTCTAGGTACAAGTTCTGCTATATGAGTTCTCTGCTCCAGGCTTCTTGCAGACCCCTAAACTTGCACATCACAGGACCCTGGTAGGTGTTAACAACTAAGCCTACATCTGCTTCATTCCAAGTGCTGATTAGCCCTCACTGATTTCCTTACAGCCAACACCAAACATCCTTGAGAAACACAGAGAGAAAGAGACGGGCAGAGAAAGAGGATTACTCTTAGGATCCAAGGCTAATCCAATTATACCTCCCAGGTGTGAAGCAAATTAGGAGCATAAACCAAACTAGAAGCTTCACTCTTTTGAAAGGTTTTTAAGGCATGACTGGCAGCATGGTTGGAAACAGTCCTCCACTGAATGCAGGACAGTGCACCGCCATGAACTCCCTCTCTTTGTCACCACGTGGAACATCAGCTGTGAGTAGGATGTCCAAAGACAAACACAGGAAGTGTCGCTGCTTCAAATTCAGCAGTGGCACTGGAAGCAGAAGAAACATAATCTTGATCAGCTGCCTCACTTTAATTCACTAATTTAACCACGACATTTCTAAAATAACAGGACCTTGTGCTTTCCTGGCAGATGTTTATGCCACTGAGCTATCTCCCTGGCCACAATAAATTTTTTATTTACCTTTAAAAATAAATAAATAAATAAATAAATAAATAAATAAACTTAAGGCAGGCTGGGGAGATAGTTCAACTGCATAAGGGCTTGCCTGCCAAGTGCAAGATTCCTAGTTTGACTCCTGGTACTGAAAAAAATTAAAAAAAAAAAAAAAAAAAAAACTTTGTGTATAAACTTAAGGCAGATTTCTCCTAAACCAGTAGTATTTTGTTATATACAGAGACAATATTGTGGAAACTGAAATTATCCTAATCAAGTATTATAATGGAGGCATTAAATGTGAATGCTGCACTATATCACATTTGACTGGATATATATAATGACATATTATCCTACCTCATAAAAGTAGCTATGCATCACTTATTTTTTAAAATGCAAGCAAGGAGTAGTAGAATTCAAATTCTAATGTGTCATTAACTATATTGGTTGTGAGTCCCAGAATCTCTAGATTTTAAATTGTTTTCCAATTGCAATTTACAGAAAGCCCGAAAGGTAACAGAAGGCAAAACTAAGAGAGATATTTCCACAGAAAAGATTCAGGGGACAGGCAGTGCATGAAATGATGCTAAACGTCACTATTCACCAGTGAGCTGCTGGTGAAAAGCCTCAATTAAATGCCACTTTACACTGCACCAGGATGCAGTCATTAGAAATACCAACCCTAAGCAGTGTTGGGGAGGATATGGAAGAATTAGAATCATATATTCTGCTGGCATGTTGTAATGTGGTACAGCCACTCTAGAAAATAGATCAGTGGATCCTCAGATTATTAAACATAGAGTTGGCCATTTCTCATTCCTATGTATTGACCCAAGAGAAATGAGAATATGTCCACAAAAAACTATACATAAATGTACCTACAGCATCATTTATAATAACTAAAGGGTGGAAATAAACCAATGGATTCTCAGTTGATGAATAGATAAATAGAATGAGAAATATAAGATGATGGAACATCATTTGGCCACAAAAAAAAGTGAAATGTTTTTACATGTTACAAAATAAATGAAACTTGACAGCACTGTGCTAAATAAAAAGTTAAGTATTGGCAGGCATGGCGGTGCATATCTGTAATCCCAACATTCAGGACGTTGAAGCAGGAGGAGCACGGTGAGTTCGAAGCTATCTTGGGCCACACAATGAGGTCAAGTCAGCACAAATGTTATAACAAGACACTATCTCAAAAGAATAATAAAAAGCTGAATATTAACCAGATAATTTGTGATTTCACTTATACAAAACATATATAAAAGGTAAATCTTTAGAACTAGAAGACATATGCCTCACTACCCAAAGCTAGTGGAGAGGATTCATTGTTTTGGGAGTGATGGGTAATGCATCCTGGTTTCTTTGTGGGGCAGTGGAATTGTTCTAGTGTTGATGTAACTGTTTCATAACTATGTGATTATATTAAAAATAATTGAACTGTACTCTTCAAGTGGGAAAAAAATCCAGTGGTGCATGGTTTATAAAACTTAAAAACAGGACAATCTGAAAGCTACAGGTGAGAAGAAATGCTTTTCCTTGTCTCTTACTCTCTTTTAATACTCTCTTTTGTTTTCTTGAAAACAACCATTTACTTGAGAGAGAGAGAGAGAGTATAGCAATAACTGAAATTACATTAGAAGCAGCTCACATCTAAAAGACCAGAATGACAGGCATTCCAAGCCAGTTTTAGTGTTACACATTGCTATCCTCAATATGAAAAACCTGTTGGAGGTTCCTAGGACTGTTGTATAATTCATCCTGTGTATATAAGTGCATAGGTTTGCTCCTGTCATGTTTCCTGTTTTTCTGCTTGCACTCTCTTTGTTGCTTTTATCACATTCTATAGCGATTTATTAGACTATCAATGATTGATGGAAAATAATAATTCCAAGTTAAGTCTAAGATGTTTAATATTCAGAAAGATAGTGATAATAAGCTCAAGTACATATGTTATAGAGTAATAGTATCACAAAGCTTCTCTTCTGGAGGGTTAAGAATGAAAGTTTATAGACCAAAACTTGTAGAAAAAGAAGGGCTACAAGGATAGTCAATGTTTTGGCCCTAGCCCTTCAAGGCCAGTGAGGACTCAGGACATAAGAGAACCTGTGCTGTAACATCCTATAACTCAGTGGTGTCCCCAATTTTTTGTTCAAGGAGATTATGAGACCACAGAGGAAAGAGATTGAAGATATACAGTGTACCTAAGGAGAGTCACCTAGAGAGAAAACATTCTCTCACGCTTTCACAGAGAGCAAACTGGTCAAGCAATGGCTGTGACTCATCCAGATGGCAGATACTGACAACAGATCTACAAAACACTGTACATGTTTTCAAGGTAAATCCTGAGGGAATCTGACTGACCTTAGGAGATACAAGTTTCATGTTTTGTTATACATGTCTTGCTTTAACTTGCCCTTAACCACCAAGCAGAAAAGTTTATGCACGAGGCATAAAACGTAAAGCTAGATTAGTATGCTGAGCTGTAAAAGGCTTAAAGCAACAGCTTCCAAAGTTGTCAGTTCTGCCAGTAACCCACTGCAATTATGGAATATTGGACTATATATACAACTACTTTCTCTTAGTTCAATGAGAAGAAATTTTTGTATCGATAATAATTACAAAAATTATCGTGTTAGTATCCTGTGCTTTAACTACTACAAGGACAACAATATGCATTGTATCAATTATTGGGAATATACTACAAATGTGTTTTGAAACTATCACATTGTTATTTCTTATTAAAAGTAATAAAAATTAAAAGTAAAAAGACAAAAAAGCAAGGTTCCCAGGAGTGTGGGAGGGCAGGGTTCGCTCACCAAAGCTCCTGCTGGGCAGGACTCAATGTGGTTTCTCCCTCATTAAAGGAAGGGTAGTGAGTCACAGCTCAAGAAGAGCACCATGATGATGAGTGCAAGCTGTGGTGGTGCAAGGCAGCACCAGCAAGGCTCTTGAAGGCTGCTGTGGTAGTCACAACTCCCTAGTGGCCTTTATGGAGAAGAGTGGTGGCTGACATCAGCCAACTCCAGCAGGAAGGCTAGAGGGGTGGGGGCTATTCTACCAGTTCTCTCCAGCAGTCTTCAGGATGTACGGGGGCAGCTGGACTCCAAACATGGCCTCCTCTGTGGACAATAAAGGTTATAGTCTAATAAAGCAATAACTTAATAGAAACATTAAGTGTGCAGAAGTTTCACTACCTCAACACTTGTTAAAAATTTTGCTAATGTACTCCTTTGTGTAATGCAGCACAGTCTACCAGTATCTTCCCTTAGGTATTTTAAATTGACTGGCTATGTTTTGCTATAAATATGTGCAAGTGTAATCTGTCAGTGTGCAAATGGCAGAGGTGAGACTCTGCTCATACACATGCCCAGGGGCCTGTGTTACAGTGGCCTGTCTGGTTCCCACAACTGGTATTTTGAGGAATGAAGAAAAATGCTTCTGAGTTGAAATAACTGACTAGTTGTTGGTAAGGTTTTAGTTTTTTGTTTGTTTGGGTTTTTTTTTTTTTTTTTTTTTTTACAACACTGCCTGTAGTAGAAAAAGCAAGCATTGCCCTTGCTTAAGCAGATGGCTTCTTTCCCAGAATGCACTCTTGGATTTCTCTTGGATTTTTCCATGTCTCTTATTCTTGCTTGAGGTAGCACCATTATCATAAGAGACTTCGCCCACTTTTAGGAAGCCAGATACTCATTTAACATGCCTCCCCATGCCTGTTGGACTCTGTGGTTCTTTCTCATGTGTCTAAGCCCTCACTGTCCTTTTGAAAAAGTAAATTAGGTTAAATATCTTAAATTCTTAAATAAATTATATATGAGAAATATATACTTTAGTACTTTACAAAGTGCTGTTGTCCTAGCCTGTCGTTAAACGGTAGCACATAAGGTGGATTGTGCTTTAGTTATGATGATTCCAATGTAATATAAATATTAGCTGTGCTGGCACTTTTTGGCTGAAGCAACAAGATATGTTATTGTCCAGCATAATTACTGCAACTCAAATTTTTCATTTGCATGTATACACTAGGCATGTAGGTCAAAGAAAACCCTACCTAAACAATCATTTGTCCCCTCAGAATAAGAGCATCCAGAGGTCTTATCACTTGCTACCAAGCAAGTGACAGTGACAGCACAGGCTGTGACTGAGATAGGCTGAGTGGGGCTGGCATGTTTGACCTCCAGTTTTCAATGCTGATTGTTTTCTGGCTAGGTCTTATTTTTGTGAAAAAGGGGAATTTATTTAATTTGACGCTACACCAAGATTGTGGACCAAAGTGTCCTCTGTTTTTCTCTGTTGAGAACATGGGTCAAGGTCCCATTGTTAATGGTGGGGTGTGTGCGTAGTAAACTGTAGCATAGACAGCATTCACTTGGGCCTTAACGTAGCAAGGGCTTGGTCATTATTTATGACTCCCGTGCCCACAGGCAGACGGTATAGATTTAAACAGAGGTCATCTCAGACACTAAATCAACAACAGTGTTAGTTGGCTGGAATTCATTAGGGATGGATAGCATTTGGCTGATTATGCAAAATTCCTGAGGTTTTTGCTATTTCTGTATCAGATTTCAACTTTTCAGGGTAGAATTCTGCATGCATTGATTATCTTTATTAATAATTATCAAGAGGATTTCAGTGTTTCAAGCTTTGTACTCAAACCTAGCCAACAAAATCATCCATAAATGTATTCTAAGCTCTTGGCAAACTTTCCTCAGGAGCAAATATTAACTCCAGATAGTGTTTATTAGCTTTTCTAAAATAATCACTACATTAATGGCATGCAGTGGCTGGAGGTGAATGCTTACCTGGGCCAAAAATTCATCAAGTTTAGCTTCTTAATAGAGGTATTTCAGAAATAATTGATTTCTTGCACAGTTTACATTTTACAAAAAGCAGCATGATTTTCCTGATTTGTGGTTGCACTCAGAGAGTGACTTCAGGAAAAGCTTTTCATCTTCCCAGGGCTCGTAACTTGGGGGACATGGAGAAGTTAGTTCTATTACATAATACAGAGAAAGTTTATGGCATGCACCATGCTTGACTTGTACCCTGCATGTCCAGGACTGGCCTGAAACTCAAACAGAAACTCTTCCACTCTGAATAGCCATGATGCCCTTACATTTCTATAGCATTTTTACAACTTGCTTCAATATTAACAATGTTCTGGTGCAAAACACCTGTCCTGTGCAAGGCAACCCAGTGAACTGACCCAAGAAGAAGAAGACAGAAGGACTGTCAGAGTATTCAGAGTACATTTATGAGTCACGTGGGCTTCCAGGGAGAACAAAATGTTTGCCACCCTTCCCAGTGGGCAGCTGCCAGCAACCTGAGGGACCAGATTTGCGTGAACAACAACACAGGCCCTTGCAGAAAGAAATGTGGAGTGAGCGAATGAATGCACAGATTGCATCAATCACGTACAAAGACATAAGCTTTGACACATACTCCCCACCAGCAACCACCAAAATCCCAGTCCCTGGGCCTATAGTGAACAGTCTCAAGTCAGAGCTGCGGACCTCAGTTCACTCTTAGTGATAACCCAGACATCCAAGCAGTACTGCATCTCTCTAACAATTGGCCTCCAATAGCTGTGAGCTCACTGAGTAACTGGCGGCTTCTCTAATGTTTCTCCTAATGTAGGACCAACCGAAGCAGGTGTGCTCCTCTCAGCCACCACGGGGGCACCATGCTTCTAGCAGGCTGACCTCAGCTGCCCCAGGACTGTGCCCTCCAGCCAGGACAATCGAGCCCTGCCCTGTTCCGCACAGAGCGCCCACACACACGCACCTGCCCTTCAGCCTCCCTCTCTCCAGTGACGCTGCCTGATTTCTCTTGTGCTGTAGCAAGCGACTGGGCCCACTGCACAAGGAAATTTGGCTTTGAAACGCTTCCTCCTCTGCTTTGTCTGCTTCCAGTCACTTCGTTGTTTAATCCATAACACATTCAGCTGTGTTATGCCCTTAAGTTCTTGTTTTCTTCTTTAAAGTACTTATATTAGGGAGACTATACGATATTTACACATATAGGTCTGGTTTATTTCACTAATGAGTATATGTTCAATATACATCCATTTATATATGAAGTCTTCAAA
>PVJA010019941.1:8384-37818 GCA_004027025.1 Myocastor coypus
AGTACGGTATGATTCACTGAAAGAGAAAAAAGAAACAGCAAAACTGTCAGAAAGGCCTTCATTGCAAACCTACTGGACAAAAATTAAAGACAGTTCAGTTAAGGATGCTCAAAAGTTCACAATGTTAGAAAAAAGGGCAATGTAAAAAAAAAAAAAAAAATAGGAAACTTAAAAGGAAATTGAAAACCCTGACAGGTGAGAGGCGCAGTAACTGAAAAGTCAGATTCTCAGGGCAGCTCTGAGCCCGCAGCCACAGGCAGGAGGCAGAGGACAGGGGAAGACCGGTGATGAGAACCCGGAAGTTGCAACACCAGAGAAGCTGAGCAGAGCCCAGGGAGCCTGTTCTCCACTGCAGAGCAACGCATCACACACAGCATTCTGTGGGGGTTCAGAAAAGAAAAGGCGGAAGTTGCACTGAGGTCATTTGGAGAAATAATAGCTTGCATCTCCCAAGTTTAGTTGAAAAGTGTGGGCATAAACAGTCAAGGAACCCTACAGATTCTAGGGGGCAACTGCAAAGACAAACCATAGAAGACGCATTGTCATCAGACCGCCCAAAGGGGCGGGGGGGGGGGGGGGGGGGGGGGGGGGGACGGAGAGACAGAGAAAGGCAGAGAGGCAGAGAGGCAGAGAGGCAGAGAGGCAGACAGAAAGAGAGACACACACACACGGAAGCAGACAGACAGAGACTGGGACAGTGAGGGAAAGAGAGAGGCAGAGAACACCTGTCAATAAGAATCCTCCATCTGGCAAAATGGTCCTTCAAAAATGGAGGGAAATTGAAGCTACTTCTCCATAAAAGCTGAGAGAAGTAAAATATGATATACACATCCCGTATTATAATATCAGTCTGAGCAACAAAAGGTATACCGGCATAATCAAACTTCATGGATAAACCTCAAGAACATTATGGTACATGAAATAATCTAGCTGGAAGACACAAAGTTCTGTGATTCCACTTATCTGAGATAGCTAGGCTGGTCAAGATTATCCAGACAAAAATTGCAGCAGTGATTGCCAGAGGTTGGACAGAGAAGTCAGGGGAGTTATTATTTAATTATTGAGTTAGATTGTTTAAGATATTCAGAGTGGGTTTTTCCAGACACAGCCTTGGGGTGACTCAGGGACAGCCACACACTGTGCGTGTAGGTAACGCCGCTGGCCTGCGCACTGAAGAAAGGATAATGTGGTCAACTTTCTAGATTTTCTAAAAGCCAAAGATGTAAACTGCATCCGGATCTTAGGTCCGCAAGGTGCTGTTTCCACCGCTGCTACCTTGAGTCTCTGGGGGAGAACATTGTTTGCAGGCTTTTGCATGGCTGCCTAGTTGTATTTGGGTGCAACTTGAGTGACTTGCCTATTTTTAAGCCCTCGCATAATCTCAAATTCTAAGATGATCTCCTTTGCTTCCACTCGTCCCCTCGGTGTTGGTAAGCTTTCCGAGCAGCCGCCATCCCTCCGGGGTCCAGTTCGGGAGCCAGTCCCCCAGCCACACGGCAGCCTCCCGTGCGCCTTGGCTCTCCTGTCCCAGCCCCAGGCACCCACTCATCCACTTTGTGTTTCTATCCCATATTATTTATTGATCTCTTTTTTATTTGTTTGTTTTAAAGCGTTGCAGTCCTTCTTACTCTCCCGCAATTATTCCTTTCTGTGTAAGTAAACCGGAGACGAGAAGCCTGAGGCCTAAGCTTCCCTCTTCCCCTGAGATTGAACACTGTGTGAGAAGAGTGTAGGGGAGTTAGATCAGGACCATGGGGTGCAAAGCGTTGTGTACTGGGGAATTCTGACATCCTGTTTTAAACTTCTGTTACTAGCCCTGACTCGGGGCAGAAAGAGGCCGAAACGGTACTGCTTCTTGGTTGCACTTGGGCATGTGCTGTCTTTTAATGGATATAAGTTAAGAGTGCGTTGTTTTACCTGTCAGAGTCCACCTGGATCCTGAATGCCAGGCAGTATTTCCTGGCACCTAGAATGAGGGGAGGATTGAAACAACTAAGGTGACGGAAAGCCCAGCACCAGGGATTGGGTTGCTGTCAGAAACCCGCCTGACTGTCCTCTCCGCCCCTCGAGCTACCCGCCTGGCTGTCCTCTCCGCCCCTCGAGCTACCCGCCTGACTGTCCTCTCTGCCCCTCGAGCTACCCGCCTGGCTGTCCTCTCTGCCCCTCGAGCTATCAGCTGTGCTATCTCAAGGCAGACTGGATTTTTTCTTAAGGTAGGTAGAAATCTTGGTTTCTAGGGGCTGAGGAGATAGCTCCGTGGCACAAGTGCCTGCATGGCAAGTGCAAGATCGTGAGTTTGAACCCTGGTCCTGAAAAAAAAAAAATCTTGGCTTCTGATAGCTTTCAAGATTTTCTGTTTAAATTCTTATGCTTTTACGGGAGACACGCCTGTGTTTTTGAGGGCAGCATCAGATGTACAAACATTAGAAGACGGTGATAAATACAGACACTGGTCTCTAGTGGCCATGGGCAAGGTGAGGTGCCGACTTCGAGCCTTAAGCAGGGGGCCACTGCGTCTGGTCGAGCCTGGGGTATTCCTGGGTGCATCACCTCAGACGGGAGGGCATTGTCACTTTAGAACACAGGGAGTGTGCCACACTTCGTGTGAATGAGGTACACGGAGAGACAGGCTCCCCCAAAGGGAGGGCAGATATAAGAGGCCCAGAAGATAGGGAGCATGCTGAGAGGGAAGGAAAAGAATGAGGAGGCCTTCAACACATAATTCCTGTGTGGTTCTCCATTATTTTATAACACCTGGCATCCTTCTGAGTTTCAGAAATACGAAAGATGGACAACATAAAATGTAAGCTCTTAGAAGCATTCAGAAATGCTATCATTTGGCTTTTGTAAGAAAAGAGTAAAACTAAGAGAATGTAGTGTGCTCAGTGGGTAAGCTCATCACACAGACTAATGCACTTTGTTTTATATAGAACTTAAAAATAACTAAATATTCAAGATATAAATGTTGGCTCTTCTGTCCGTATACTTCTCTAACTCTGATGGTGTGCAAGTGCGGACAGAGCAACCGGACATGGGCTCTGTCCACCCCGGTAAGAGTTCAGTGTCCTCTGCAAGTACTATCCGAGCTTCCTTAGTTATTAAGCTTCCTAAGGAGCTAATTAATGCAGCGTATGCTTGAGGACTTTGTGCCAGATTCTATCCATTGCAGTGCTTGTCTCTTTGATAAATGAACTAGTAAAAGATGATTAACTCTAGGTCAGCTTCACTTTATTGTCCTTTGAGCAAATTGCAGATCTCTTCAAAGTGACCAAGTGTGATTTCTTTTAAAGTAATTGCTTCTACATAGTGGAGAATTATCAGTATTCCTTAGGAATAAGGGCAAAATTTGCCAACAGAACAGAAAAAAAAAAGTCTCAAGAAATACAAAAAGTGCAAATGTTAGGCCCAGCTTTGCACCAAAGGCCAGCTTGAGCTATAGATCCTACCACCACTTGACATCAGTATTTGTACTGGTAACCACCTGCTGTGTGGAGCAGTGTGGAAGGGAAAGGAACCAGCCTTGGAAGTATCGTGGAAAAGAGAGACCTGTTCCTGGGGCTAAGCTTCTCTTGAAGTGCAGCTAGTGCTTTTCTTTTTTTCTTGAAAACCAGTTATTGAAAATATATGCATGCAGGTCAATCACCATTCATATTGCTGTACATGAAAAATAAAGAAGTATGCTTAAGTAGCTTATTGTTTAGCACATATATATAGATATAGATGTAGACGTAGACGTAGACGTAGACGTAGACATAGATATAGATATAGATTTCTTGAAGTGCAAGGAAAATGAATTCAACTGAATAGGCTTGAGGAAACAGGCATAAACTAAGCTTGTGGACCTTGTCCGGAGGCAGCCGCCAGGGGCGCAAGTATGGCTTGGCCTGAGCCATCAGGTTGAACCTGCGGCACTAGAGTCGGAAGATACATTTGAGATGAGCGAAGCCAGGCCATGGCGGACTATGAGGAGTCAGGGCTGGAGCCCTGGAAAGGTGCTGTGTAGGGCGACTCAGTAGAAAGACTGGAATCTGCGTCTGTGGTCCGCATCTGCATTGTCTGCCAAGGCCATCACCAATCCCACCGCTCTTGGACATTTATGTGTTAACGAATGTGAATGAAGAAGTAAATTTCCATTTGAACTGAAGTAACTACATGGTGGGGCTGGGGAGATGGCCCTGCCTGGCAAGCTCAAGGACCTGGGTTCAATCCCTGGTACTACATGCTGAGCCTGCCCAGAGCCCCAAGCGCCCCACGCCCGCCGCTGTAATTCCAGCACCGCAGAGGTGAGACCGCAGGATCGCTACCCGTCCATGCTGCATAGAACCTGCAGAGAATACATAAATAACAGGTTTTAAAAGTTTTTGATTTTTTTTTTTTTTTTTTTTTAAGAAATAGCCACATGAAGCAGTTATCACATTGGACAAAGCCTACATGCATGGCTTAACCTTCCAGGGCTGGGTTGTTGTGAGGAAGAGAATAATGCAGTAGGGAAGAAGCTGCGCTTCAGGAACCGGGCAGCAGCTGGGGCCTGTGGAGGAGACAAGGAGGGTGACGTCATGGAAATGAGTGCCAATCAGGTCAGACCCTAGCGCTGAGGCACAGGAGGGCCTCACAGAGGCCTGCACTTTGAAAAACAAAACGGCGCATTCCTCACCTACAAACTGCTGGGTGCACTTGCTGGAAGATGCAAAATGTAAAGAGCAAGGCCTGCAAAGGACTCGCGTCTTCAGCTTGGGAGACCAGAGGGAGCTGATACTCACTCAGAAAAGAAGTGTCGTGGGGAGATCAGCTTTTGGGGAAGGAAGTAAATTCAGTGTTTAACTAGAAGCAACGGACCTTAAGATGCTTGGAATTCATGAAGATTTAGAATAGAGAAAAGACTCATAGATGTTGGATTGTGGAAAATAGAGTAGAAGGAAAATGCCTTTGGATCAGTTGTTGCGTTTCCATCTCCAAGCCTTTGCTATTTCCCCTGCCAGCAATTCTGATGAAGATGTCTTGTTATCGCCAGTAAATGTCCAAGGACAGAGCATCATGTTGAGGGACGCCTTGGGAGCATTAGGGCGCTGCTCGTCTTCCAGGAGCTCAGGCAAAGCCCAAAAACGTATCCCATGATGAGAATTACACCGCCAAACTGCACGTGTAGATATCCCGTAGCTCTGATACGCAAACAAATCAAGAGTGTTTCATGCAAGGTCAGTCTCTGCTTTCGAAAATCATGATTCCATACTGCACGTTCCGGGGTCCGGTGAACAAGTGCCGAGCGAGACTGTCTTCATCTGCAGGGAGAAAGAGAGAGGGGCGCCTAGGTGATGAGCCCTTCCCTTCCGTTCTGTTTCTGCCCTGTTCCACATAACGAGACCCAGCTCTTTCTGGCCTCACCACTGGCATATGAGCCGCTTACTGCGGGAATGGTCTTATTCCTTTGCTACCAGGCATAGCTCCTCAAATATGGCCCGTCACCTTTTAGGGTTCCTCTAGTCTTAAGCTAAGGCTGTATTTTCCCTAGCAGATGTGCTGTGACCAACCCTGAGTGCCTTGCCTCCTTGGCATTGATCTTCTCCATGCCCTGGAAATTTGTAAGATCATAAGAAGCAATATAAATGCTCTAAACAGAAGCACAAGAAATGCTTGAAGTGAGTTCTCTTTGGGACCACCCCTCAGCGATGTCCCACGCAGTTTGCTTCTCTGTATTTAAAAAATATCCCTTTTCATTCGCTAACCCTTTTGATTAGTTTTCTGGTGGGCGATTACCGATTTCAGTAGATGTATCTCTGCTCCCTCACCACAACTAGTTAGGGTGCTAAGACCGAGTAACAAAATGCTGAGCTTTGGCCTTTCGGTTCACCCACTACTAGAATCCTAACCTTGTTTCTCTCATAGGCAGCAGCAGCCATAGATATAGAATGCGTCCATGCAGTGAGCAATGCCTATTAATGTTCCTGGCTTCAGAGTCTTCCACAAATTTTTCTTTGACACTATGCTTAGGAAAAAAAAATGCCAGTCTTTGGAGAGCTGCCACTTTCTATTCTGTTTTCCTGTCGCAGGCAAAGGCTGCACCTTGCAGGCGCAGTGCTGCTACTTAGTGCTGTGCTCGTGGGGAACCAGTGCTCTTGCTGTGCACGGAGATTCCTGTCGCCATGGGCATTCAACCTAATGCAGTTCAAATACAGCTCACGCTTCCAAGTTCAAATATGGCACACACTGTATTTGCCCCACCTCGGTCATATCCAAGCCACAAGAAAGGTCGATGTGTTCAGCATGTGTTCTCTCCGGGGCAGTAGGGCCATCGCACTCCGTGGGATTCAGATGCATACTTTGAAACACCGCCTGGGCATGGCCTCCAATGAATGGTATTTAAATGACAGCACATTCGTACTGAAAGTCTGACTGAACTTGGTGTCTGTTCTCTGATGATCTAAATGTTAGCGTCCCGGATGCTTTCTGACTGCAGTTGCAAATCATGTGACTGACAGAGAGAAAAGGGAAAATGCCAGCACCCGGAAACTTCCCAGAAAGCACCGGCCTGGACCCCCTGGAGAAGCAGGTACAGGGGTAGCACCAAACATGAGCTGCTCGGAAAAAGAGAAACAGGGAAACCGAATCAAATACTGATGAGAATGATGACAGAAGCAGTCTGTCCCCTGGAGATAGCAGGCTTTAGCTTCTTGTCCTTCCTGTGTCTGTCTGATAGCCTAGTGTGAAGTAATGCTTACTGCGCAGTGGGGCAAATGTGCTGCTTGGATAAAAAAGTCACTCCTTAGATGGACCATGTAGGACAGATGCTGCTAGTAATCCTGGATTTATCAGTGAGGAAAATGAGACAGAGAAGTTACATAATTTGCTAGATCACAGAGACAGTAACTGATGGAGCTGCCTCCCCAGAGACAGCGTACTCTCACTGTCCCTTCTCTGAGCCTGGGCTCCAGGTGACTTTTAAAAAAAATCAGCTCAGTGCTCAGGTGTCAGATTATTATCAGCACTGCTTAGATTCTTTGCACATACATCTGCTGATATAAATATATGACTAAAACGGCAGTGAGAATAGCGGCATTTGAAGGTCAGCCAGCACTCTGCTCCTTTAAAATAGGAAGAGTGAGAACCGAGAGAAGCAAGCCCAGTTGGTGGATTTTTAGATCACAGAATCCAGCATCAAATAAGGATCTGTCTGACATCTACACTCTGACTTTAAGCTAGAATTTCTCTTCCTTAAAGCCAACAGCATGAGTACATCATCCTACGGGATTCAAGCACAAAGCATGAACGTTCAGTGCTTTAAAGAACACCATGGTATCTCTAGCTAAAACGGTACTTTGCATTTGCTTTTTTCTGAGAAAAGAAATCCTGTGGTTAGGTTTTCTTTTGTGTTAGAGAATTATTTTAACTATGGTAAATCCAAACCTAAGTGTATGTCTTTTTCTTAATTTTGCAAGTGGGTTTGAGGATTTTATATGACTAGAATGATATTGATTAAAATAGGATGAAGGGATTTTTTATTTGAAACTTCGTATTATGATAAAAATCTGAACAGTGGTAGCTCTAGTAATAGCACAAAAATTCCACTTTTTTTTTTTTTTTTCCCAGTACTAAGGACTGAACTTAGGACTCTTTACTCTCCAGGCAAGCGCTTAGTGTACTGAGCTATCTTCCTGGTCCCAAAAGTTCTTCTTTTGTCTTTTGTCTCACTTTTAGTCTTAGGGTGCAAGTGTTTAGAGATAGAGCCTACACACAGGGTAAATTAAAAATAATTTTAAATCTGATCATCTGAATTTTCATTTGTGTACAAATCTTTGGAAAAGTTATTTGGATCCTTCTACTTCAGCCGCTCTCCATCCAGTAAAAGGACAGCTAGAGGAAATCAGCTACACAAAGAGCAGCCTATTGTCTCTGGACTCAGTGATTGGTCACTTGTGCAATGATTCGATAAGCATTCACTGATAAGGTTGCTTGCGAATTGTGTGCACAGGTGCTATGGAAAATACAAGTAAGACGTAAAACTGGGACTTGGGGTGTTCGCCCTCAGCTTTCACAGGTATCAAAAAGATGCAGTGCCTTGAGAGAATGCACCCTCCTTCCATTCTCCCTGTTTGCTTACAATTACTGCTGTGTAGAAGCAGAAATTCACATAGCCACAGGGCTTATGAAGTCTTCAGCTTTCTAAAGAACTCAGATGACAGGGCCAGGGAGAGAGCTCAGCAGCATAAGTGCAGGCTGGCCAGAGCAAGGTCCTGAGTTTGATCCCCTATAATTAAAAATAAATAAATAAATACATACATACATACATACATACATACATACATACGTAAATGGTAAAGAACCCAGTTGTAAGACGGTCACTTACCATTCATAGAAAAATACGATAGTTCAAAGAGTACGCACCAAACAGAAACCATGTGGGCAGACTGTCATGGAAGACAGAAAATGGGATACAGTTAATAAAGTTATTACTTGGGAATTCTCTATGTAGATTCGAAAATGTATTTCCAAAGTGTGTTTTATCACAGTGGGTGATAAGTTCTTAAAATAAGTGTTCAAGAGCACAAAAGCTAAATAAATTCAAAAGAGATACACATTCGAAGGTTAGAAAAAGACTTCCAGAAGGGGAATGCCGAATTTCAATGATGTAAAGAGAACACAAGAAGAGGAATCTGAGGTGGGATGTTTCGAGGATGAATCAGCAAAATTTATTCAATGACACCTTGGTCTCTGTGTATTGACTTTTAGCCTAAATATAAAACTTTATTCATGAAAGCTTTTGTAGCAGAAAAGTAACAATAGAAGCAGAAACAAAATCAAGATATGGTTGGCTTTGTAAGTTGAGAATAACCTATCCGTGTTGGGATTTGCAGTGATACAAGCCCGTGAATTAGATTGTCCTGTGCTTGTGTTGGTGGTGCATGCACTCGTTGCTGTGTTGGGCTCTAGCTACAGGTTTACTGTGAAGGGTGGGCCTGGGGAAAAAATCATTCCCTGTAGGCTTGCTATGGAGCAGTGTGAATGACTCACGGTTCTGGTGAATGAAAGGGTTTACCCATTGCTCATGCAAATAGAAGGGTTTTCAGTTCATTAATAAATATCGTTATTAGTCCATGTTTGTGATGCACAGTATATTTACCATGGGGTTTTGGGTATATACATACCATATGTTGTGCTTTTGTAATTTCCCCCAGCCCACCCCTCACTGTCCATCTTCAGAGCACTTTTTAGCTCCTATATCTATTCACAGTCTCCGCTCAATACTCAACTGAATTTCAAGTTTGCGCTGATCATCTTAACGCAGCAACTTGAGTTCAGGTGAACTCACATGTTTCTTTTCAGTCTGCAAGTTCTTCCTCTGCACACGTCTTTTCTCATGGTGCATCACAGACAGCTTTGCCTTTGACCACTAACTTGTTTCATTCAAGTTAAAGATACATCACTGCACGGTGTATCCTAGGCACAATCACATGAAATTAGTCTGCCTAAATCAGATGCTAGGTGGTTCTAAACTGTAATTTTAGAGAAAAAGAAAGCATCCCAAGGTTGATCTTAAAATGCTCACCTTCTTGACAATGCAGAGAAAATAAAATTTTAGTTTGGTGTACTGGTCGACACATTGTGTCCACGTGATAAGTTCAGAAGTTTAATCAAGTGACTCAGCAGAGCATCAGGATTCTTAGTTTATAAATATCCTCACCCTGTATATAAGGAGGACATGGCTATGGTGTAAGTTCTATGGCCCCACCCAATATATGATAAACATGGCTACCTTATTTATAATATAAGGAATGGAGAGAGGCTCACCAGAAGCCACAGCTGCTCCCTTCCCACTGGTTCTTTGCTGTTTTGTGTTGCCTTGAACTGCTGCTTTCTACCATGTGCCACTCTGCCTGGTAACCGGCTGAGTATAGACTAAAACCTCCCCTAGTTCTGAGCTAAGTAAACTTTTCTTTCTTTAGATTTGTGAGTCAGGTATTTTGTCCCAGCAATGAGCAAAAAGTAACTGAGACAGGATTTGGTACCAGGAGTGGGTTTGTTGCTGTGGCTATACCTGACACTGTGGATTATGAGTTTTTGAGAATAGTTTATGGGAAGAGATAGGAATGGTTTGGAGATGTCACCTACTAGCAGAGAGCTGAAATGCCTTAGGCTCTTCTGTATGGCTCATTCTGGTCAGAGCACAGAAGATGAGAATGTCCATAGAAAGCCTGCCTATAAAGACCAGGATGGGGAGATTCCTACTGAGTAGGACTGCATTGGTTTTTGAACTCCAGATGTTTTGTGTTATTCCTTGATGGAAAATGTGTCTGAATTTTGCTCTTCTGCAGAGACTTTGCCTGAAAGTGAGTTTAAGCATGTCAGACTGATTAATCTTTCAAAAGAAATCTCAAAGCAGTCAAATATGGAAGCAATAGCATGGCTATTATTGGAGGCTTCCAGTCAGATGTATGTTGAGAATCAGAAGGAAAGAGCCCAGCAGGATGATTTGAAATGTTACGAGTTTGGTCAAAAACAAGGTAACAGAAGCTGAGATCTCCATTGCCTAGGAGGTACAGGAGACTGAAAAAGACATCCTGATGGTATCACAGGGAGTGGCATGTTCTCATGCTTTGCAGCCTCAGAATCAGAAGAGTAAGAGGCTTTGCTTTGAAAAGAAACCTTCAGATCCCCATGTTCTAGAATGGAAGCAGTGACCATGCCAGATTCTAGAATAGTGCCGGCATAGAGAATGTGTTCCTTGGAATGTGTCAAAGTGCTTAGAAATCATGGCATTATACTCCTACAGCCAAAAGGGAGGGAAACCTGGCTACTGTTCCAGCTGGCAGCAGCCCTTGGCATCATCCACATGGTGTCAGTTTGGGGCACATTCAGATTGTGGGAGTTCTGACATTAAGAAAGCTTCCACCTAGATTTCAGAATGCCTGGGAAGCCAGGGAATGTGCCAATGAAAGGGCAATATGTAAAACTGTGAATCAAAGGCTCATTCAATGGAAACCTCAGAAGTTTGAAAAAGAAAGGAACATGGATTGTCTAAGGAGAGCTGCAAGGAGAGAGCAAAGCTAGCCCCAGAGTAAACCATGGGAGTTACCAGCAGAAGTGCCACAGGGGCAGAGCCATGTAAGGCTCTGGGATCTTACAACTCATTACACATGGCTTAGGTAGTTCCACATGGAACTCCAGGACTTAACCATTGCCTTTCTGGATTGGGGACTTCTTTTGACCCCAATAGTTTTATCTTGCTGCATGTACCATATGGAATGGTAGTGATTATGTTCAATGTTGGTAGTGTTTACCTTTCATTCATACAGGGTGTCACAGCAGAGTTTGCCTTAGATCTTGGAGGAAACTTGGGACTTGGACCTTTCAGTAATACTGAAACTGTTAGAAGTTTGGCAACTCTTAGAGAGGGACTGAATTGCCTTTTGCATAAAGGGATGCACATGTGTTTTGGGTGGATGCCCAGATGGAAAATATCATGGTTCTACCGCAATACAATATTCAAGTTTTAAAATGTTAATAAAGCTGTCTATGTACTTGGGAAACTGGCTTAAGCTCATGCCTGGTTGCACATTGACAAGGGGTGGATTGTACTGGATGATGCATTGTGTCAACTTGAGAAGTCTAGAAGTTTAGTAGTGTGACTCAGCAGAGAGCCAGGATGCTTAGTTTGGAAACCTCCTCATCCTGTACAAGAGGAGGCCATGGGCACTGCTGAGTGAGTTCTACAGCCACAGCCCCTTGGTGGCTTGTTTATAATATGAGGAGTGGACAGACGCTGACTAGAAGCCACAGGTGCTGCCCTTCCCTTTGTTCTTCACTGTTTCATATTGACTTGAACTGCTGCCTTCTGCCATGTGCCATTCTGCCTGGAGACCAACTGAGTGTAGATTTCACAAACTGTGAGCTATATAAGCCTTTCCTTTCTTAATTTGGGGTGTTGGGTATTTCGTCCCAGCAACAAGTGAAAAGTAACTGAGACATTTGGGAAATGAGTGAACTTTTGGAAAGAGAGTGCCATGTTGAGGTGTGTGGAGACAAGTGGTAGTCACATGGCCCCACGTAGGGCAAGAATGCAGTGAGGGTGAGACGGTCAAGGAAAGACAGCAGGGCGGGGGCATGAAACATGAGGCAGAATATATACTGAGGGATCCATGACCCGGAGAAATAGAAGACAGCGGAAATCAGATGAGGAAAAGTAATTATGATGAAAAAGATATCCAGTACAAAACGAAGACCAGAAAACTTATTTGTAACACCAGCCAAAAGAGGATTAATAGTAATTCCTTACAAGTAAGCACTGGCCCACTGGATAGTTAAATGTGAGCTGAAATAAAGGCTTGTTGTTCATTGATAAGATATTTAGGGCCAGCCAGATAGCTCAGCAGACTAAAGCACCAGCTTAGGCACAGAGCGCAGTGGTCGGGGTTTGATTCCCCATGTGCCGTGAGCCCCCACCCCGAGCACGATGAGATGGTGACTGAGACTGGGCACTGTGGCACGGACTCATAATCCCAGTGCTTGGGAGACTGGAAACAGGAGGGTCACTACGAGTCTGGTCTACCTAGTGAAACACTGTAGACCTTACACTCAATACATTTTTTTAAAAAAGCACTTAAAAAGATATTTCATTTCACAATATCCTTTGATAGCATTAAATATCATACTGAAATTATTTATAATACAAATAGATTGGCTTAATATCCCACAATATTTTCACATGCTGTATATAATGCAACAAAAGTAAATCTTCGATTATTTTTACGCCACAAGAAAATACTCTGTAGGGCAACACGACGCAGTGAGCTCTTCTTTTGTTGTGATTTTCTTGCCCTCCGGCTCTCTGTCTTGTCTCCCCACAACATGAAGTGCTTTTCTCTTTGTTTCTTCTTTCTTAATAATGTAAAGATAGAACACTGTTTCAGAATTTGAAACCAGAACCTCTGGCAAATTGAAAATAACTCTGTTTTAAACCAGGTTTCTGGCTAGTAACATTAAATTAAAAACTGTCAGAAAGGAAGATATTTTTTAAAAGGGTATCATGGTGCTTTCAATGGGACCAGAGCCAGCCCTGTATTTCAAAATTCTTTTAATAAACAGTTGGACATTTTTTCTTCTTGATTTGATTTACTAAATTTAATCATATTCTCCAAACAGATGAAAAACATTTCATACTTTTATTCATATGGAATGCAATATCTATGCCTTCCACCCATTCCAATAAAAAATTCACACACACACACACACACACACACACACACACATGTGTATGTGTATATATATATATATGTATATATATATATATATATATATATATAATCTGTTATTGCTGGAGGCTTATTCAAAATAACTAAAATGCAAGTATACTCCTCTCTCTGAAATGTTTACTTAATTTCAGTCACCTTATAGTGGAGAATACTCAATAGATATAGCAGGTTAAGTTTTTACAGGAAAAAGTCTTGGCCAGAGAGCTTGGCTATGAATATGTATTCTGAATACCAAATTTTACACAGTGTCTCATAAATTTATAGAACATATAGAATCAAAGGTTTTCAAAATTATCTTTCTAATAGTAGAATTTAAGTGTAGTGCAACCTGATATTTTTGTCTGCTTTCTAAGCCTTTTTAATTGTATTGGCCTAGTTTAGTAATCACAAGGATGCGTATTCATATATTTGTATGTAATTGTCCTATACGCTAAAGAAAAGACTGCGATTTCATGGTAGTGGCTTCATCATTGCCCATGCCGTTCAGATTTCCCCAGTGTCCTACTTTCCCTGATAAAGTAGGTCTTTTCCAGAGGCTGAGATGGAAATGACATTGAGCAACGAGCCCTCCGGGTCCCTGCAGGTGGCAGTATCTGCCAGAGCTTTGTGCGGCAGGGCTTTCCCCTCAGGCCCCGTTGCTCTTGTGCACAGTTGCCTTGGGCCTGGGGGAGGACCAGGAGTACTGGCTCTCCTCTGTAAGAATAATAGAGCAAAGATGTGGACAAAGCAGCTGGGAAGAGGTCCAGCAAGGGCGCCCAGCTAAAGAGTGCAAGAGAAAGATGCGAAGGACTCCGCCTAGTGGAGCCCCTGGCTTTGTTGCTGCTCTGTGCATTAAGAAAGCAAAAGCGCAGCAGTGTGTTGTGTGCCCTGAACCCCACTCGTGAACTAGGGCTTCTCCAGCCCCCTCTAAGCAGGCGGCTAAATTGGGGAAGATGACTGTGAGCTGATTGCAGAGAGGTGGGAATAAGGGGGATCATTCATTGCTCACTGAAGGAACGAAGAGTGTGTTACGGCTTTCGGGGAGTCCGGTGTTTTGATTGCCAAAAATCACCCTAAAGAAGATACTAGAAAAAGACAAAATGCTATAGCAATAGTTTTGGAAAATATTAAAATATATTCTATAGAATTCTACTGGAATGACAACAAAATTACTATCAGTTCTGTAGAGTTCCAAAGTAAGCTTCAAGGTTAATCAATGAACCATTTAAAAACCCTAAGTATGGACTACTCTGGAAGAACGTCATACACCTGAAAGGTCTATTAGCAACCATCAGCAAAGCATTACCGTGTAGCTGAGAAGCTCAGCTAGGAGGTCTCATCCGTAATGTGACAATAAAGCACGATGATGGGGGAGCAGTTCCTTGAAGAAAATGGACAGCAGCCACCGCTGAAGTCCTCAAAGCAAGAAATTCCAAGTTTGTAATCCAGAGTTCGGGCAGGGCTTTGATCCTAAAGGGTGAAGAGAATTAAGACTGCTGGAGAGTAAGGTGTAAGGTGTCTGGCTTTGGAAGGTGGACTTGGATTTGCAGCTTGGTGCAATCACACATCTGCTGGAGAACTGGAAATCCATCCACCTAGTGAGGGTAGATGGGCCCGGCTGGTGCAGTGGAGCCCAGCTGCCGGTGTTGATACTAGACTAAGTGGATCACACGGAATCCTTTACAGCGTCTTCAAAGGGAGCCATAAAACGAGCGGGGCTTCTTTAAAGAAGATGAATCAGCCGGGCGTGGTGGCGCACGCCTGTAATCCCAGCACTTGGGAGGCTGAGGCAGGAGGATCAGTGTGAGTTCGAGACTAGCCTGGGCTATAAAAGTGAGCTCAAGGCCAGCCTGAACTGCATAGCGAGACCCTGTCTCAAAAAGACAAAAAAAAAAAAAGAAGATGAATCTGCCTGTAGAGCCTCTGCACACTGGTGCTCTCCCTGTCCTTGGGTGATGAATGGGTTCCTAGAAGTTACATAGCCTCTGCCTTGTTTGTATCTGGGTTTTAATTACACTTAAATCAACCCGTAGTAAATTAATGTCTTCCAGCGAAGAATGTCTCTAAATTCCCATGATACAATGATTCACAGCCCTAGTGTCCTTATATAGCTATACAGTTCTCTCCTAGTATGGATCCTAAATTCTCTCCCGAGTGTGTAAGCCTATTACTTTCTAAACTATAGCAGCTAATGAGATTGACTGATCAATGTTCCTTTTCCACAACATCTGTTACATGAAATTTTTCATTCATATACTGGATCAATATTTTTCTACTTCCTTCTTTCTTGATTTCTTGATTCCTTTCTTTTATGGCTTAATATTTTACCACCCTGTCCTCCCTCTTGTCGTAGTCCCCTTGCCGTGATCATATCATTTGCGTCAATTGTCATCCAGTCATTGGACGGTGTAAAGTACAGCCAGACTTACAAATACAACTCTATTATGCTGTTTTTCTTTCTTTTTTTTTCCATGGCATTCTATTGCAGGTATAGGAGGACAGTTCGGAGAACTGAGCCACCGGGAAGACTGGGTAGTATTTCTACTGGTGGCCTGCCACTTAATTCTTCATGCCATCACTATTGGGTTGCACCGTGTACTTATTCTCACCTCCTTGAGTTTGTTCAACATATGACCTATAAACTCTCAGTGTCGCACCTTTTGGGCCAAAACCTTTCTGAGTTTTTCTTCATTCACATGTTTGTGCTTTAAGTTTTAAAATACCTATGTCATTAATCTTATAAATTAGCTAATATTTATAATATTTTCACCCACAACAGATTTCACAGCCTTTCCTAATGCAGTTATTTAAGGCACCTTGGTTTTTAGCTTTCAAGGTCTCATTTCCTTTGTCTTCTCCAGAAAGCCTTCTGCACTTGCCCTGGCCCATTGTTATGGTTTATGTCTAGTTGTACCCTCAAAGCCTCATGCAGTCATGGGGCGGGGACTTCTATAGATTGAGACTTCACTCATGAGTCACTGGGATTATGCGATTTAGTACTGATCTAGAGTTTCACACTTGACCCGTGATCACTGGGATTATGTGTTTTAATACTTCCAGGATTATGGGTGTAGCCTAAGGTGGATAGACGGAGGCGGAGAGCCTGAATGTAATATAAAGAGAGACAGAGAGACAGGCTCACGCTGTTGCTCTGCTGCCCTGATTGGTCAGTTGGCTCTGTCACAATTGTCGCTGTACCGCTGCAATCAGCTGGATGCTCTCTGCCCTGTTCCACTTGGGCCAGCCAAGTATGGACTGAAACCTCCAGTAACTGTGAGCTAAATAAACCTTTCCTTCCTTCATTTCGGCTGTCAGGTATTTGTCTCAGCGATGAGTAAAAAGTAACGAAGATACGCATGCTGTGTCATCCTTTCCGTAGCTTTCTAGTAGTTCCGTCACCACCGGAGAGTGTTCATCTCATCTGCTGCCTTCTGCCTGTGCTGACCTGCCTCTCCGCTCAGACTCTGATAGAACAGAAAGATCCAAGGGCTGCGGGTGCAGGTGCGCTCGCTCCTTGCAGAGGACCCACAGGTAGCGTGGACAGCATAGGGAGAGCACTTCTCCACTGGAGAGGGAGAGGGAGAGAGAATGGGAGGAGGAGGAGGAAGCGCAGGAAGATGGAGGCAGGGCGCCACTGAGGGATGGTGATGTAGCCAGAGGAGACAAAGATGGAGGCGGACGGTGAATTATTCTGTACTATTCTTTCAGATAGTTTACCAGCCGTAGATGTGCAGATTGAACGTGCTTGAGTCAGGGCTTGCTTGCACAGTGACAGAACACATTTAAAATATTTTAAGCTCATTGGGAGTAGTTAGGACTCAGAATATTCCACATGAGGTGTCTATTAAAAAGGCAAACAGAGCCTCGGGGGAGCTGACCAGCCCTTCTGGTTCGGGCACAAGAGCAGCCAGGCAGCCTCGAGCGGTCGCCGCTGGTGGCGGGCGTGGGGCTCATCTCCCTGCTGCAACGCCCATCTCTTCTCGTCCCTGCTTACATCAGTATGTCAGGGCGGCTGTGTCACAGAGTTCCTCTTGGATGAGAACCCCAAAATACCAGTGAAGAAACTAAGGGAAAGCGTGCAGGAAACCAGAAGGCAAGCTTTTGGAAACTAGAGAAAAAAATCAAGAGAAGAAAGGAAAAAAGTGAGAAAGGAGGAGGGCAAAGGGATGGAAAATGATCGAAGTACGTTCCACGCATGTGCCAATTCCCTCAAACAAAGATCACCATTCTGTACTGAAAAAAACATACACTAGTAAAAGAAAACAATGAAAATAAAGCCCCTCTCTGGACTTTTTGCCTGTTCATGCTCCTGGCTATTGTCTTAAATGCTTGAGTAAAATTGCAGTGCCATCCCACATCCCCTTGATGGTGCCCCAAGATGTTTAGAAACATCCCCCACGTGCTACTGCAGCGCTTATCAGATTTCCGGGGCAAAGACCATGACATGGCCAGATTCCGAGGACGACAGCTTCTCAATGTGCTGAGCTTCTCAGTGAGCACCAGGTCTGGACTTGAAAGTCTAGGGTATATCTGAGTTCATTAAACACAACAAAGGTGATGGTGAGATATGTGCCATATGAACTGTAGTAAAAACCCTGAAGTCAGGCACCCCTGACGCTTTGCTGACAGATCATTCGCATTTGGAAAAGTAATCCCATGAAAGTCATCCTGAGGTTTGGAAAAGTAATCTCTAGGTTGTGCTGGTCAGTATTTAATTTGTGGATGGTATTTGCTACAATAAAGTAGTTCTTGAATGGATTCTCTTATCATTTACCTAAAAAGAAAGAAAACCTGCCTGACTAGCGTGATTTAAGATGCAGAAGCTATGTCACTCTTGCTTAAAGTAACCTTCGCTCCAAGTCTATTATAGACTGATGCGTGTTAGCAACTGGCCTTGTTATTTCCTTGCTCGAATCAAAACAGAAGTTAAACTTGGGATAGGGTATTCTTTTTCATTGATTGTAAAGAAGGTGCTTAAATATTCTTTATCCTGATCAAATATCACAGCCAAATCATGGTCAAATAAGAATAAAATTAATCATTTTCAATTATATGTATAGCTACACAATTGCCACAACTTGACAATTGTGCCAAAGCAAATCAGTATAAAGAAAATCACTCCCTAGCCCATTCATGGTTGTGTTTTATGTTGAATCTTCTGGAATGCACAGAACTCCTAGCAAGCTCCTCATCTGCTGGATGCTGAAAACCTAGAATTTTCAGCTGTCACCCATTTGCCCTAACGTAATCTGGCAATAATAGCTGCTGGCTGTCTCCATAGTCTCCTTGTGACAGATTAATAAAGGTAGAGGCCGACAGTATGAAAATGTGTTACCACGTACAGCTGAGACCAAAATGAAGCTTCTTTTAAAAAAAAGTAATTTCAATACATTCTTTACTGCTTGGGAGTAATGATGAGATTTAAATCCCCCTGCATGACTCGGCGACATTGCTCTGCTGAGCACGGTGGCCATTTGGCAACTGTGCCAAGTGTACCCCCTTACAGATTGCATTCCTTACTTTTTGTCTTCACCTCTCAACTGGGCACACTTCATCTGGCTTCTCCAGCCCATATTTCCAAGAACTGTCCCAACTGAGGAATTAGATTTTTATGGCTCACTTTCCGTGTTATTAAACCCATGTATCACTTTGGTTTTATGGCCAACTAATAGGGCCATCGTTTCCAACATCAGGAGGTTGTTCTTCGGGGACCTCTTGGGTGTGGAGAAGAATGGGAAGAGAGCCTAAGATGGCTCGAAGCTTTAATTGGAGGGCAGCCCAGCCCACGAGGCGACCACTCCTAAAAGTGCAAGTGTACATGAACAAGTTGCCTATCTTCTGGCCAAACAGCTCAGCAGACTAAAGTGCCTGCTTAGGCAAGCGCAGGGACTGGGGTTCTATCCCTGGTGACCCATGCCAGCCCTGCCCCCAGGGAGCACTGAGATGGCCCTTGAGACTTGGCGTGATGGCGCATGCCTGTAATCCCAGCATTTGGAATGGTGAAAACAGAAGGAGCATTACAAGTCCGAGTTGTAGCGTGACCCTGTAGATTCTCTACCAAACATATAAAAAAAATTAAAAAAATAAGTTGCCTGTTTTATTTCAGTTATGACAAGAGAATAAATTATCTTCAAAATTATACCTAAGAAGAATAAATAAGATATAAGGAGAAAAGGTGACTGGGGGTGAGGTGGCAAACGCCTATAATTCCTGTGCTGGAGAGGCTGAAAACAGGGGGTCACTGAGTCTGAGCTTCATAGCAAGACCCTGTACCAAATACATTGTTTAAAAAGAAGGGGTGGGGCAGTTGTGACAGTAAGAAGTGGTGATTACCACACTGCTGTCCTACACTTTCCTGAACTTGCTGACATTTCTCTTTCAAACCACAAAGCACTGTATTAATTATACTGATATGTTACATATGGCTTGTGGTCTTTTTTTTGTTTGTTTATTTTCTTTTTTTTCTTCTGTCCAACCATGAAAGCATGAGAGTTCTCTTCAGAAGAAATAATCCTCTCTCTCTCTCACTCTCGCTCTCGCTCTCACTCGCTCTCGCTCTCACTCGCTCTCGCTCTCCCTCTCCTTCACTTCGTTTTCACTGTAGAGAGAACTGAAAAATCATGAAAACCACAATGGTTGCGTTCTGTGTCCACCCAGCTCCCCTTCCTCAGATGCACTGTACCCATGGTGTTGTTTCCAAGGCCTGCATGTGTATTAAGTTGTTCGAAACAACCAATTCAATTTATAAGATCAGCATAGGCCACCGCGAGAGGGCCACAGGATTGAAACTGATGAAAGATTTGAAAGGCACAAAATTCCAAGTGTTATCAGCCTTAATTTGCAGGAAAATAACGGATGGGTGTTTCTTTTCTGAATTTCCAATTCTACATCAGTTTTTTTTAATAACCTTTATTTGCTTATTCACTCATTTTTATGGCTGGCTCAGCCCGCGCCCTGACGGCAGGGCTGGCGCAGCATGTGGTGCCGGGGATTGAACCGCGGTCCCTGAAGCCGCCCAAGCTTTACCAAGCAGGCACTTTAGACCACTGAGCCATCCCGCTGGGCCCCTCTACATCAGTTTTTATGCCAAGTTTTTCTTTACAAAAAGTAAATTTTGCTTGATTTCAAATGTGAGTCTGTCCAAGCGATCCCAAGATCGTGAAAATGGCTCCTTCTTCAGACTGGAAGTTACTTGTAATCATCAAATCTACGACCCCAAAGTTCCATCTTGAGCTATGGAGAAGGAAACAAAGCAAGGGTTTTTAAATATTTTTCTTTTTGGGGGGCCTGTGGTTTAGCTCAGTTATTTAAGTGCCTGCTTGGGCAAATGCTGTCAGGCGCAGGGGATAGGGGTTCAGTCCCCAGCTCCACACGCCTTACCCAACTCATCCTTAAGGTAGCCTGAGCCATCTTTCACCCCTTTCTACCTCCCAGAAAAGAAAAAAAAAAAAAAAATCCTTGTCAACTTCTGCAAGCAGGCGCAGGGGTCAGGGATTTGATTCCTCAGCCTGCCGTGTCAGCCCCGTGCGCAGGGTGCACTGAGATGCAATTGGGATTGGGCATGGTGGCGCTTGTTTGTAATCCCAGCTTTTGGGAGGCTGTAAACAGGTGGATCGCTATGAATCCAATCCGATCTAGTAGTGAGACCCTGAACACCCTGTAGACCATTCTCCCCCACCCTGACCCTCGCCCCCCCCAAAAAAAAAATTCTTTGTAAAACAATGTTAAGCTTGAGGGCTTTATTTTTTCCTATCACAAACAGCCTCCCATTTCCTCCTGTCTCAATCAGAATTTAATCCTCTTAGCTCCCAAACTAATAACTTTGACTGGCAGGCAAACTGCGATTCTCTTTCTCTTTCTTTTTTATCCTGACACAGGATAATTAAGAAGGGTTGAACTGACTAATTTAAAGCTGTATTCTTGGTAGAGTACTAGTTAATAATGGCTTAGAAATCTTGTCCTAGCTCTTGATTTAGAAAGAAATTAAAGTTATTACATTTCTCCTTTTTAATTTTGATTGACACAAGTGCAGTGGGGAAATCTAGTCACAGTCAAGTAGAACAAGAGTCTGACTAAATTAAGAAGGATTTGGCGCCCACCCAGGGCAGCTCCATGGCTTGATCTGTCCATGAACGTCCAGTCTCCAGTCACCACGGCTGTTCAGGGTCTCCAAGCATCAGTAGCTCTAGAGGGAGACACGGCATTTTGACAAACAGACCTCTGAGAGAATGCACTTGCGGAAACTTCTGATGGCATCTGTAAGTTGCCGAGTTCAGCTGAGTGGCACGAACCCATTTTTAAAAGTTTTAGTGAGCAAGTAATAATTGTCTACCCTACTCCTGATGTGCAAAGCGATGTTTCGTTACAGGTTTGCATTGTAAAATGATTAAATCAAGCTAATTAAGACATTTTAGCCCACGAGAGGACAATTTAGTTTTTCTATTTCAAAGCTGTCAAACCAAAATCCCCAATTGAAAACGTAAATACATTTTCTGTTTTCTTAGGCACAGGATTTTGCTTATCACAAACTAGAAGCCCTTTGATATTTGCTGTTCCAAAGAGCAGTTAAAAGGATTTTGTGTTCACTTTGATTACTCTCCGCGTTCCCCCATGCAGCAGGTTATTTCACCATTTCCAGTTCCGTGTCATTGGAGAGCAGTTTATTCATTCTGTAAGGTTTCCCTGTGTATTTGTTGGGGCCATAACAAATAAATAAATTATTCTGTCTTTTCCAATCTTCCAGATGATGCATTTTAGACAGTGAAAATGATATTAAGCTTGATCTTCGGTTGCACATTGGGCTTCATGCCTGCCGTGTCCGATTAGGTCAGAGGCTTCCTTTCCTTCTCCCTTCAAGCCACAGCAAAATGCTGAGAGCACCCTTCCTCGAGTCAGGGTCTTTTCTGCTGTTTTCTGTGCAAACCAGTGTACAGCATCTGCTGGCAAAGCCTCCTCGTTAAGAAGCAGAGGCCCAGCCAGACAGTATTTTACCAGAGTAGAATGAGTAAGTTAAGACACTTGAGCTCACGTTCGGGACTTCCTAAATAGCCATTTAGAATTCCTTTATTTTTTGGCTTCAGAGCACTACCCAACTCATTTTGAACACTTGCCTCTTCTCCGGAAGTCGCCTTTGCTCTCCCCGTCATCCGGGCCTAGTCAGTTTCCTTCATTTCCGAACAGTGCACAAGTGCTGTCTCTAGGCAACTGAGCTAGAACTTCCAGAATTCACGAGTTCCTGTGTGATCAGAGAGCTCAGTCAGCAGAGCAGCCTTCGCAGCAGTAAGCCTTGGCTCTGCCTCACTGGGAGATGTGGCCAGGGAAAACGGGAGCAGAACAGAGCTGCACTGCACCGAAAGGTGCGCAAGCCGGACGAGCAGAGTGCCTGCCTGGCCACACTCAACGGCGGCTTTCTCCTCACGGACACATTTGACATCTCCATAAAGCACAAGACGATGCAGTCACGCGAAATTCAACGTAAGCTTTGCATTATCCATGTTAATAGCCCTGCGTTCTTCCAGATCAAATACTTTCATTTCTTCAGTAGAATTATTTGATTCAAACTAACTAGTAAAGCCATAAATATCTTTTTTTTTCCTATTTGAAAGTTTCAAGCACTATAAGTCAAATAATCCTAGCCTGTGCATTGACCAGATGATAGTAGGTAGCTTTATTTATACTCTACACAGAAAAGGATCCATGCTTATTTTTCTCTTGCAGTGTTTGTACATGAAATTCCTTCTACAGTCTTCTATTCTCATCTACCTTTTTCCTGTGGCTTAAATCTTATGCGAACACCTATAGAAAAAAGTTTCTGGCTGCTGTTTCCAGTTTGTCGTGTCGCTTGTTCTAGCATCTAGAGTACTTCAATATTTATCAAAGAAAAGAATCAGCAAATCTGCTTTTCATCGGGAAATCAGATGAAACCGTAATAATATCCTGCGTTTTCTCCTGCTGCCTTGAAGCTGCTCATGGCAGCTTTGGGATCCCCAAGACAAGCTACACAAAGGCCATGTAATAATCAGATTTTAATACTTTTAGTTTCCCATCAGAAACACCCAAGTGACCTTGCTTGGGTTATCACAGGAAAAGGGGTAATGCGGTGATCTGCCATCTGTCTGCTTAGATTTTTAAGAATAGATGAGATATCCATCTCTTCTGGTGTTTGAAGCAATTGCCTGCCAGGAATGTATCATCAGTGTTCTTTCATGGGTCTCTAATGCTATAAGGATCTTCTGTCAGTGATGAGATCAGAAAATGTGCAACCCGAGAGGAATCTGGGGGTGTAAATTAGACTTCACTAAGTAGCACTTACAGCTGTGAGATTTAAGGGGAGAAAACCATTGTGTTTGTAGTGAGGGAAGAGGCAAAGAAGATGGGGAACCAGTTCTGAGGCTTGACATGGGCTTTTCACTGTTGGCATGGAGCCCAGAATCTGCCTCAAACTGCTCTTCTGCTCCTGTGATTCGCTGCTTGGTTCTCAGGGCGGCCACAAAGCCGCTTGCAGATGTCCAATGCTGTTCTGAATGATGGTGAGGTCTTCCCGGGTGGAGCCTCACTGGTGGCCTGCTCATTTGTGGCACCACTGGTGGCTTGCGGTCCACTTGTGGCGCCCACCTCACTGTTTTTTATTTTTTGTGGGACCAGGATTCAAACTCACAACCTTCCACGTGCCAGGCAGGCACTTGTGCCATGGAACTATTTCTCCAGCCCCTTAAAAATGGAGTGCTTAGGGTTTTGTTCCTACCTCAGTCTTGTTCCTAAGAAGACCCTGATGTTAAGAGGAAGCTTCATTTGGTTGGCTATCACTCGATGTCATTCTGAAACAGGTTCTGGAAATTACCTTCATCATGTTGACTGAAATGTCCAGCATTAATTGCTGTCACACAGGGGTGAGGGACATTTCCTTATCTTCCTGTGGAATCCTGATTTTTTTTCTTTTTTCTGGTTGCTTTAGATTCGTGTTGGTGGCTACTCCTCTAAACTTTTTAGAAAAATTATTATTCCCAATAAACCTTAGACCACACCAGTGATTTTTTGTGGTTATATTCCATGGCTGTGCTGCACGCCGGCACTCCCTTTAAGTTCTTGACCCTGAGCATTGAGGTGTCTGTGTTCAAGGGCTCTTGCCTCCAGAGCCCTAGGATTGCTTTGTCTGTTGAAATCATTCTTCATGTTTAGTTCTATTCATATAACCAACCAGGCACGTGAAAGTTATGCATCCCCTGCAGGGCCTAGGAAAGGTCTCAGCTGTACCTATTCCTAATTAGTTTTTATTAGATGCTCTGCTTCATTGCAGGCTTTCACATTAAACAGGAATCCTAGACACAAACAGAAAGATGTCCACTGGGTATATGATGGGGGATGATAAATGGTCCCAGAGGCTTCCGTTTCTGTATCTGCTAAGAGTAAATACCAACCCAGAAAATCATGAAGAACCTATTGTGTTTTAGGGCCCTATGAAGGTGCATGTGGTTACATTATAGGCAAAACTGCTTTGTCTGGCCAATAAAAGGGGCATAGAATGGTTTCTTTTTCCCTGCCCATGTCTTCAATTTAGTTTTCTTTCCCAGGAACACAGCTGGTTTATCAACTTTTGTCTGGAATTTCTGCTCTTTTTGAATCTAAGAATTATCATAAATCCCCATGAGGTCTGTGTCTGTAGAGGACAGGCCATGGGATGCCTCACCCGCTGCTGTAGCTGCAGGGGTGGGCTGCATCGGGGTGCAGATCGGTTCTACCCAAATCTTTAACCCCGACCTGCTCCCTTGAGAATTCCCACTATTTGTTTGCATCTAACAAAGATGCTCACGTTAACTTCTCTACAATCCTGGCTGTGTGCTGGTCAGATATCTCCATACTATAGGCTGCACATAGGCCTCTCCCTACCCACCCTATTAACCCTAAGAACAAAAGTATCTTATGGACCTCAGCCCTGTGGGGTGGCTCTCTCCCTCGGCACCTTCTCTAAGGTCCTCTTGTTTTTATGTTACTGGTGCAGAATAACGGGTGCGTGCCGAGGGAGCATGCCCAGATCACTCCACGCTTCTCCCATTCTGCTCCCCCTCCTACAAGGTCCAGCTCTGCGTGTGCCGCACCTCCCTGTGCGAGCTGCAGCCAGACCCGGGGGAATGTACTCCCTGTGGGCTGCCTTACAGAGTTCTCAGAGCCCCAACCACTGACTTCCGGTCCTTCTACTATTTTTCTTCATTGCCAGTATCCTTGTTTTGAGAATCTGTACACTCTAGACTTCATGTTTTCTTCCAAGTTTAGTTTAGTTTGTTTGTTTGTTTTCATTCCTGGGAAAGAAAACTGAATTAAAGAACATGGACAGGAAAAAAGAAGGCTCTTTTATTGGCAAGCTTTCTTCCTCTATTTGAGAAAATCAAGGCCTGAGGACTACAAGGAAGCACGGCTGAGAGCTGAAGGCAGTGCAGGAGAGTCTTCTCCTCTCTTAGCTGACACCAAAATGAGGCATTCTGAAGAGAAGGCGCTGGGGCCAGCAGCTGGGTGCAGAGCGGTGGGGCCTGGCTGCCCTCGCCTGGCAGTCCACGTGTATGCTTGAGTTCCAGCAATAATCAGTACAGATTTTTAAATTGTTTTAATGTCTATTTTGAAATTATGATGCTGTTCCCGCTGTTGAATCTCTACAATTAGTATAGTTTGCAGGAGCAAAAGAAGCTTTAGATTGAACACATTTGAACTTCTGTTTAAATGACACAGAGCACCCAATGTCGTTTCAGAATTGTGGATGGAAAGAATTCTGCGTTACAGGGTATGCAAAAATTGTCGACAGACGCACACACATACTCAAACCCACAACAGCAATAACTTCTGTCCATACCTCTTCCTTAGAACTGTTGAGACTGCTTAACGTATTTGTGTCTTTAAGCATTATTGATTGCCCTGACAGGAGAATTACCATACAGGGCTTTCGTTAGGAGTTGTTTATCTTTTGTGACTTATTAATTTTTTTCCTGAAAAAAAGAAAGGCTGGGACATAAGAGCAGTAATCAGCAATTGCCGATGTCGGTTCCTGACAGGCAGGGTTTGCTCTGCCTGGCCTCTCACAGCCCACTTCGCCTCTCCAGCCATTTACCTATCAGCAAAATGTAAATAGCTGAATTAATGCGAATATAGTGCTTTGAAGATGAGCCCTGCACAGCACGAGAAGTGCCAACAGAACATCGCCGGCTTTGTTGAAGACACGTCTATGGAACTTAGGGTCAGTTCTGTGCGCAGAATCTCAGAGATCACAAAAACGCCCAAGATGAGGGCCTTGTCGCCGCAGCAGTCCTTCCCAGCCAAGGCATCCCTAGCCTGCTAATTGAGAGGGCATAACTAGTTAGTTAAACACTGGGATTGGTTCGAAATTACAACACTGATCTTGGTTATGTCTTGAAGGAATGAGTTGACCAGAGAGAGCTCTTTCTTCTTTCTTCTTAATAATAGCACAAAAGTTGTAGAGTTTTATGGGTGGGATGCAAATGCAGGGATTAAGCACTATCTCTGAGGGATGTTCCAAGAATGCATAAAGTTTGCTCCATGGAACATTTGCTTCCAAATAACATGGGGTTCTCTAAAAATAAAGTGGGTTTGACCATTGCTCACTGATTCCTGGATGTGGTTTCAGGAAGGGACAGGGGAAGGCACCCAGGTGGCATGCTAAGCAGCAGAGGAGGAGTCTGGCAACATTAGGAGGACAACAAGGAGAGAGGGAGGTACCCCGGGCCCAGGAAGCATCTGAAGCATGAGCTGCAGCTCCAGGGAGACAACGAAGGGAGAAGCTTTGGTGAAGAGGAAGCAGGTAGCCAGCAGCACCTCCTCTCTGAGATGGGGACTCACTTTCCAAAAGGAGCAGTTCAAACCCACGGACACTCACACAGTGATGTCTGACATACCCACAGGTTCCGTGTAGAGACATAGTAGCAGAGAGAGCAGCGCGTGGGAAGGACTGCATGAGCTGGTGCTGGGTGCTGAGGGCTCAGTCCTTCCTGTGAGAGAGAAGTGGGCTGAGAGCCTTCCTGAGCAAGGCCGGCAGAGCTCGGAACCCAGAGAGGCTGCCAGCTCCATTGAACTGCTCCCATCTGGCTCCCGTGAGGGAAGATCCTCTGACGGCTGCAGACTCAGTCTGATCCATGCCAGGAGGTGGAGGCTCACGGAAATTACCCACTACCCTTTGCTTCTACTTGTTAACTTTTTTCCATAACCTCCTCTGAATTTTAACCTCTTGTGCCACACTGGGCCAGGCCCCAGGCACACTGGGCCAGCCATCAGGACGGGGCGTGGTGGTGCACACCTGGAGCCCCCGGGCTGGGGAGGCTGAAAAGAGGAAGACCACTATGAATCTAAACTGGATAGTGAGATCCTGTACCAAATAAAATTTCAAAAAGTTAATCTCTGACAATAAATTGATATATTAAAAGCATACACACTGCATATAATTTTCTGGTCTGTTTTGAAATTTCATTATGTAGCTATAAATATACTTCATGAGGTTAATGGTGACCAGAACTTGTCATTTTCTCAGCTGTGCTCATGTGCTGACGTCACATGAGCCAATAGGGACATCATTATCCTAAACAGCTATTTTATTGGTAGTCCAATACTGAGATTGACCAAGGGCCATAGAAAATGCTGTGGCACAGTGCCCAAGCACTGGGGTATGGGCCAGATAGGCAGCAACTCCTGCATCTTCCACGAGCTGAAGAGATATAATCCCGCAAAAGGCTAAAGGCTAAATAAATAAAATCAGTTACATCTAAAAGATACCACAGGAAAGTAGCCATTTTTTGAAGCAGTCTAAATCTGTCAATAAAGCAATCCACTGTAGGCAATTTACAAACATCTTCTCAAGAATTAAACTAAAGAAATAAAAGGAAAAGACACTTCAGTAAGCTGCAGTCTCAGACTTCCAGTTTACCAAAGGCAAAGCCAGGGTGCATGGAGGTGGTACAACTGAAATGCAGCCCACCTGGCCTCTCTGAGTGAGACAAACAATTGAATGGGGCTCTGGAAAAGAATGTAATCAGAATGAGTTCCTTATAATTGCAGAGATGGCGTCCACAATGAAAACCATGCTTAATGACTGTAGAGCAGATACAGACAAAAAAAAAAAAAAAAAAAAAAAAAAAAAAAAAAAAAAAAAAAAAGAGGAGCTTAAGATAATTATGGAATCCAGGAATGTATAAGACAAATCTGTGTTGATATCCAGGAGAACAAAAATTCCACTGAAAATATCTCCAGCAGATTAAGCCAGTATGAAGACAGGTTCTCAGATATAAGACACAGGCTTGTACTTTTTAGAGCCAGTGATGATGCAAAAGAGGATTCTTTAAAAATGACAAGGACCCAGGAGAAATTGATCTAGCATTTTCTAGACGGGACAAAGGAGAATACCTTAAGACTGATTGAAGTAAATGAAAAATCAGGAGGTAGCAGAAATGATACCAAAAAATACTGTTCATAGATTTCATGGCAGAAAACTTCCCTGGTAGGGAAAAAGCATTTGACCTACAGTTCTGTGTGGTGCACTAGAACTGAACTGTAAAGGCGCACTAGACTTAGCAGTTGTCTACACAGTGCTTTGCCCCACAGCACCAGAATGCCCAGTATTGGAGCTGCACACAGCGTGTTCTCCAAAACAGACCACATGCTAGAACATAGAACATGGCTGACTAAATGCAAAAGAATTTGACTGTTCTCTACATATTATCAGACCATAGCACAGTGAAGTTGGACGTCAATGGCAAAAGAAACCACAAGACTTGATTAACACAGGAAAATTAAATAGCATCCCCGTGGTCTACCCATCATTCACAGATGAATTTAGGAAGGAATGATGCAGTTTCTGTAGTTACATGATGATGCTAGTACTGCATACAGGACCTTGTAGGACACAAAGCAAGCAATTCTAGGAGGCAAACTCATCAGGAATACAAGGTAATTGTAGATAATTCAATGATGGGCCTCAAACTTCTAGAACGAAGAAGAGTAGCCAAAAACTCATAAGAGTGAGGAAATTATATAGATCAGAGCAAGCCGGGCGTGGTGGCTCACGCCTGTAATCCCAGCACTTGGGAGGCTGAGGCAGGAGGATCGGTGTGAGTTCGAGACCAGCCTGGGCTACAAAAGTGAGCTCAAAGCCAGCCTGAACTGCACAGTGAGACCCTGTCTCAAAAAGACAAAAAAAAAAAAAAAAAAAAAAAAAAAAA
>PVJA010019942.1:0-37633 GCA_004027025.1 Myocastor coypus
CTTCCCTTCCCTTCCCTTCCTGGCCTAAGGTTTTATTTTTTCTTAATCTTTAGTTTTAATGAATTAATTTTTAAATGTATATAGTACAGGGACTACAGGCTCTCACTACACAGGTTGGACTATAGTGATGATCCTCCTATTTTCAGCCTCCCAAGTGCTGGGATTACAGGTGCATGGTACCACACTCAGTCTCAGTTGCAGTCTCAGCGTGCCTCAGGTACAGGGCCAGCACAGCATACCAGGGAACCAACCTAGGTCCCTGAGCCTGTCTAAGAAGGCACTTTCATCTGACGAGCTATTTGACTAGAAATAGTTTTAATTTAAATGTCACTTGTAAAAGCAAATATATGTCACCTCTCCATAGTACCTCCAATTTTTTCTGCACAACTGTACAGTTTTCTTCATATTATTTAACTCAAGTTTCTGTGATATTTTTATTTATTTTTCCATCTGTTGTCCATGCACACTCCCGAACCATAGAAAAATAAGATTCGTGATTAATTCACTAGCTCTTAACAACAGTGAATAGCACGGAGAAGAAATTCCATAACTATTGCTTGACTAAGCGAATGGACATGCTGCAGTGTTGGTTCTTACCTATTTTTTTGCAAGAGTATATAATTCATGCATTTATTAGTACTCATGAATATTTCAGATGTTACTACCTCTTGGTAGTTTTACTTAAGATATTTTCAGTTAGCTACCCAGTGTTCAGAGAGCTTACTGGCACCAGCTTTCAGCATCACCATTCTATTGATCACTCATGTCTAAGCCATTTGCAAATGTGATTAATTACTCATCACCTACCTCAACCAGCAATCACTGTCTTATAGCAAATGGCCAGTCATCTCCCTCATGGATACCAGAAAAAGTTTCCTACATATACATTTGCTTTAGACTACAGTTGGTAAAGGAATATAGTGGACAAATACCCTTATTTCCCCCTTTATGTGTGTGTTTTATTAGAGGACAAGAAAGGATATGGTGGTAATGCATTCAAAGACTGATTTCTTAAAATATTAAGCTGTAACTGATGGCCCACCTACTGTCTGAAAAAAATTCCCTTGTGATATATAATTGCACAATTGCATAGAGCAGATGTGTAACAGAGGCTTGTGTCTATCCTGGTAACATCTGGCATTACTCATCATTAGAAGCAGGTGCCTACGTCAGACAGACTTCATGACCATCCCAGAATGACATTTCTGGGCTGTACTTGAGTTTTCTTTGGCTTCAGCCAATGTAAGCACGTTAGTGATCAAAATGATAATGCAGGGGAAGATTGCCTAAGAAAGAGGATAAACAGTGTAGCTGCATCTGGCATGATGAGGCTCTGAGTTGCGGAAAAATTAGTAAGCTACCCTGTAGCTGAAAGCATGTGATAGTCCAGATGTAAGGTGTGTGCACTTGTCGTGACAGGTTGAATCACAAGCCCCATTGATGAGGCCTGTCTCCAGCATGAGTTTGACTATGAGTCAGCCAAAAACCATTATTATATCTTAGTTAATCATAGGTTGGAGTGTCATAAAGGTTTAGTGAATTGAACTCCTTGCATAGGCCATTGTGTTTCATAACCCAAAATTTGTACAAGTACTGGAACAGAGCATATACACGTATGAAACTTCAGCAGGGGCATGCCATGCGAAGACTCTTCAAGGGAACCTGTCCTGTGATACTTTTTCTCTGGGCCTGTGGGAATCATTGGTAGAGCCAGAATACATACCATATGATTCTTTGGGTCTATGTGCACTGCTCGGATTGTGATTTCTGCAAAACTTTTGCAGGATTTGAGGATTTGGCTGGAACTTGCTAATGTTTGATGTTCTGACCACATGTTTGTGTTTTTAAGGCGTGGTCTGCTGGCAGACTGCTTTATCAGCAACTAGCATGCTTATGAAAGAATAAATTTCTGAGACTATCACTGCAAACATACTGCATAAGGGCCTTGATTATAAAGTTTGAAGGCCCATAATGTCAACAAATATTCCAGCTGATCTTTGTGAGTTCCAAAATTTGAGAACTACTAGACTTTCTCAAAGTTAAGTATGTTACTTTTCATTATTTTCTACTAGGCTTTAAATAGAATTTGGAGTTAAAATAGTGAGTTTTTTTTTTCAAGCGTGAAGTTTAAAAAAAATAATGATTTCATGGATCAGCAATAACGCTGCAGACAATTTTTTGTGTGTAAACTATGACTCTTATGAAAATTACCCCATAGTTAACCTTTAGAAATGTCACTACATAAGTAACATTTAAAAATGACAAACATATGTTTTCAAGTCCGGGCTTGAGCATATGTGCCTACATGTACATGTTCATATGCAGGAGAAAGGGGAATAATTTAAAGGGCTGATGTACGTGAGGACTTTAGCTCAATCCTTATCCCATGTCCAATGTTTGTGTAATACTAGATCTAAGAGGAATTTCTCTTCTTCTTTTGCTTATGAAATGTTTTTAAAACATGCATTGTCTTTCTTTTATGAAAAGATTAGATATCAATTACAATGAAGACCTTTTCTTTTTTTCTCTGTCTCAAAAAAAAAAAAATATATATATATATATCAAACACAAAAATGCCATGTGTTAAGGGTTATATCTAGATGTTCTCCAAAGAGTCTTATAGTCATGTGCACAGGTAGAGGAGGCTTTTAAGAAATAGCTGAATCCAGGATGTGTGGTGCTGGGATTAAAAGCGTGTGATCAACTCCTTAGTTGGGTTAGCGACATTCTAACCCCAGCAGCCTGGGAAGAGTGCAAGTGTGGTAGAAAGAGGCTGCTCCGTTTAGTTGTTGTTTTGGCTGTCTTCTGCTGCCTGCAAGGTTGCCCTTCTGCCCTGTGCCACCCTGCCTTACAGCCAGGCATGGACTGAAACCTTCTTCAAACTGTGACCTAACTAAAACTTTGTTCCTTGAACTTTAGATACAAAGTATGTTCTCTTACCAAGGACAAAAGTAAGCAAGACAGCATGTATTATGTTTTTATTCTTCACTGTTAAAGTTCTTGCTTAGAACATTTTATTGAACTATATTATGTAAACAGAAAATACATATACTAAATAAAGTGCCTGCTTAGGCAGAGTGTAGCAGCTGAGGATGCATTCCCGGTGTGCTACGCTGGCCCAGCCAGTAGGGAGAGCTGAGATGACCATTGAGATAGGACATGGTGGCGCATAACTGAAATCCTAGCACTTGGAAGGCTGAAAATGGGAGGATCACTATGAGTCCAACACATGTAGTGAGACCCTGTAGACCATGTCTACATTTGAACCTTTCCTTTCTCTTCCAATAAGCCATTTCCCAAAGCTTGCAATATACATAGACTATATATATATATATATATATATATATATATATATATATATATATATATATGTCATGGAACTAGCACTTAGTTCACTGGCATCCCAGATGGAACTCTTCTCTCTAAACACTAAGGCTTTCCAACAATAGCCATTTTCCTGATGACTGAAACTTATTTTTATTTGCAGATATTGGAGTCTTATATCTTTGTTTAGGTTTGTATCTCAGTGTTCCCCCAAAAGCCTCATGCAGGCATGGGTTGGCTTCTGGAGTTTGTGGTTGATTATTGTGGATGTGTATGCTGCACCTGCCTGGAGCATGTCATTTGCATTACAATGGAAGGAGGGATGAGAGGCCAGCTAGATGCCTGAGCTGCTGCTACTCTCTTTGCTCTTTGCTATCACCAGGCATCACTACTCTGTGCTGCCATGTGCCATTCTGCCTTTGAGCTTTCTGAGTATGGACTAAAGCCTCTACTGTGAGGTAGATAAACCTTTCCTTCTTTCATTTCAGGTGTTGGGTATTTGTTCCAGCAACAAGAGAAGAGGAATTGAGACAGAATTTGAAGAGTGGGGTCATTGCTATGACTAATCTTGACTATGTATATTGCAAGCTTTGGGAAATGGCTTATTGGAAGAGATAGGAAAGGTTCAAAGATGTTGCCTCCTACAGAAGCATTGGAAAAGCTTCAGCTGTTTTCTTTGGGAAATTCTGGTCAGAGCTCAGAAGACCAAAAGGCTGATAGAAATCCTACCCATAAAAACCAAGCTGGGAAGGTTTCTGTTGGGCAAAAGGATTGCTTTGGTTGTTGGACTCCAGATTATTGTTGTGGTTGTTGTTATTATTATTACTATTATTACTATTATTATTATTATTATTATTATTATCATTATTTTATGGCCAGCTCAGCCTGCTTGGGGTGGGGCTGGCACAGCATATGGTGCCAGAGATCGAACTGTGGTCTCTGTAGTTACCTAAGCTTTCCTAAGCAGGTGCTTTGGACTGCTGAACATCTCACTGGCCCTGGATTCCAGATTTTTTGTGCTATGGCTTGGTAGAAAGTTTTTTTGAAGTGTGGTTGTGTCCAAAGACTTTATCTGAGACTGAGATTGAGCATGGAGGACTGATTAATCTTTCACAAGAAATTCCAAATCAGCTGAATATTGAGGCAGTGGCATAGTTATTGTTGGGGCTTTTAGTCAGATTTAGGTTGAGAATTAAGAGCCCAGCAGAGTGATTTAAAAATGTTGTGAGTTTGGCCATAAAGGAAGTGCAAATAAAGCTGTGGAATGCAAAGATAGAGCTGAGAAGATCTCAATTGCAGAGATGGAATAAGAGAATAGAAAGGATGGCCTGAGGGCATCACTGGAAGTGGCAGGTTTCCAGCTTTTGCAGGCTCAGAATTGCAAGGCTAAGTGATTTTTGCCTTTAAGGGAAAGCCACAGAGCCCCATGTTCCAAAATGGAGGCAGTGGCCACACTAGGTTCATGAATAGTACTGGTATGGAGAATTGGTTCCTCAGAATCAGATTCAGAGTACTCAGTGACCCAGGCACTTGACTCCTATAGTCATGAGAGAAGGAAACTGGCTACTGGACTAGCTGCCAGCAGACATTGGCATCATCCACATGGCATTGATT
The DNA here is from genome assembly GCA_004027025.1 of Myocastor coypus. Taxonomy (NCBI): domain Eukaryota; kingdom Metazoa; phylum Chordata; class Mammalia; order Rodentia; family Myocastoridae; genus Myocastor; species Myocastor coypus. The sequence continues at coordinate 4,939 of PVJA010019942.1, forward strand.
TTAGATGCTGTGGAATGCAAGAATTCTGAGGTTAAGAAGGCTTCCACCTAGATTTCAGAAGAAAGTCTGTGAGGCCAGAAGTGTGCCCATGAAAGGGCAGTGTGTAAAGTTCTGAGTAAGAATTCTATGCAGTGGACACTCCAGAAGTTTGAAAAAGCCAGAAACATGGATCATCTAATGGAAACTGTGAAGAGTGAGCAAAGCCAGCCTCAGAGAGAAGCCATGGGAGCTACCACCAAGACTACCATAGAAGTGGAGCCACATGGATCTCACAGTCTGCTACAGAGTGCTTTGGATACTTCACATGAAACTACAGGAGTTTATGTTTGCCCTGCTGGATTTTGGACTTGTGTTGGTCCAATACTTTGTATTCTTCTGTTGTTTGTACTTTTTTTTTTTTCAGGACTGGGGTTCAAACTCATGACCTTGCACTTGCCAGGCAGGTGCTTGTGCCATGGAGCTATCTCCCTAGCCCCAAATTTTTTAAATTTTAATTTATTCTTCTTTCAGAACTTTTGTTTGTTTGTTTATTTTTATGGCCGGCTCAGGCTACCCTGAGGGTAGGGCTGGCGTAGCACGTGGTGCCAGGGATCAAACCGCGGTCCCTGCAGCCGCCCAAGCTTTCCTAAGCAGGCACTTTAGACCACTGAGCCATCCTGCCGGGCCGTTTGTACTTTTTGGAATGGTAATATTTATCTTGTGCCATTGAATGTCGAAAGTGTTTAACTTTTCATGTGTACAGGGGCTCATAGAAAAGTGTTTGCTTTAGATCTTGGAGGAACTTTGGGATTTGGACTTTTGAGCAATGCTGAAACTGTTGGGACTTTGGAAATTCTTGGAGATGGTCTAAAATCTCATTTGTTTAAAGGGATGTACATGATTCTTTAAGTGTCTTAGTCACTCTTCTCTCATTGCTGGGACAAAAACTCAACACTCAAAATGAAGGAAGGAAAGGTTTATTCAGCCCGCAGTAACTGGAGGTTTTGGTCCTTATTCAGCTGGCTTCAAGGCAGACTGGCAGACTGGCAGAGAGTAGCAGTTCATGGCTGCAGGACAGCAACAAAATGGTGACAGAGGCACCTGACCAACCAGGGCAGCAGAGAGCAATAGAGAGGAGGTGTGTTTCTCTGTCTCTCTTGTACTACATTCAGGCTCTCTGCCTCAGCCTACCCACCTCAGGCCACACACATAATACCAGCAGTACCCAGACCCACAATCCCATCAGTACTAAAACATATAACACCCGTAGATCATGAGTCAAGTCTCAAACTCTAGAAGTCCCTGTCCCATGATTGCATGAGGCTTTGGGGATGCAGGGATTGAGGGGTAGAACATTATGGCTTGTATCTAGTTGCCCCCACAGAGCCTCATGCAGTCAAGAGGATGCTTCTGGATATTATAATTGATTTTCAATCCAATTCTTGGATTATGGGTGAGTGCTCTGGGGCAGATACTCTGCATTACAATGTAAGGAGGGCAGAAAGGCTAGGTAGCTAGCTGCCTGAACTACTACCCCTCCCTTTGCTCTCTTGCTCTGCCTCAGCCATGAAAGGCTGCTCTCTGCAACATCCCACTCTGCCTTGGAGTACATTGAGTATGGACTGAAACTTCCACTGCTTGTGAGCTAAGTAAAGCTTTCCTTCCCCATTTTAAGCATAGGATATTTTGTCCCAGAAACTAGAGAATAGTAACCAACACAATCTTAAAGATTATAATCCCTCTTGATGAAACTTCCTATATAAATGCTAGCTTTTTTTGAAATAAAAATATGCTTTCCTTTTACAATTTTAATTTACTCCATTCTGTCGTTTGTCTTTCACAGAGTGTACCTCTCTGGTTTCAACTGGATACATTTCCATTTTCTTCATGTTTTCCTTCTAAACTGGGATATTGCTGGGTAGCATTAAGTATGTAGTCAATACTATCTCTGAGAGATGGGAAAATTATTTAAACTATATTAGTCTGAAACAAGTTGTTGGGGGTTGGATTCAGTTAATCTGATGGGAAAACTTGCTGAGCAAACACACTGATTGATTAGTGGTTTTAATGCAGAAGTGTACTAGGTCTAGAGATAGTACTATAGAGATTATATTTACTATGGTATGAATTATCGAGGACAACAAATAGTTTTCCCAATTTAGTTAGGAATCAGACTGATACTATGAGCAAAGGGCAAGTTCTACTGTTTGCAGATTAAAAAAGAAAATTATCACAACTATATGGGAAGAAAACTGGGTGGGACTGAAGGCTTACTGCCATGACCATAGGAATTTATATGACTTCACTAGGAGTCTGTTTCCAAATGAGCACAATAACATTTTCTTCCTGGAGTTGTGGTGAGAGGTAAATAAGGTTATGTTTCTAAGCCTCTACAAAAATATCTGGCACATCATACTTGTTTTGTTAATGTGGGTTTCTCCTTCCTTTTCAGCATGACAGGTCTATGATATTAAAAATAACACTTTTACTATATCCATTTCCTGTACTTTTTATTATTTTTTAATCGTTTAGTGTCAAAAAAGTACATAGAAATTACATAAAAACTTAGAAATAGAGATATGCCAAAGGTATTCTCGGAAACCTATGCCCTGGAGCTATCTCTGTGAACTCTGGTCTCGGTAGCCATTCCATTTACAGCTGGATTTCCTTATTACCATTCAGAATGCTTCTGCACATGGGAGGTGGACTCGACATTGATGGATTTAACATTTTTCCAAGACAATCACAAAGTGGTATTGAATTTTAATTACCAGTTTAAAATGGAATCAGTAAACTTTCTGGTCCATGTTTTCTTTTTCCTTTCTTCAAGGTCAAAAACTTGTCCCTTCAACTTCCCAAGTATTTCTTGGGCCACAGCTTACAATGTCTAAAGTAAGTCTACAATCTGATGTTAATGAACTAAATCATTAAAAAACTATTTTCATAGGTTAAAGTTGGGTTTTCTCTGTGTCTGTGTGTCGGTGTGTCTGTCTGCCTGCCTGCCTGCCTACCTGTCTGCCTGTCTGTCTCTTTTTGTAGGGAAAAAAAGACTATTTGGGGTAAGGGAAACTGAATTAAAAATGCAAGAATCTGGATACTTCTATTTAGAAAGTCTTTGTGCTTAGGACCTTCACTAAGATGCTTATGACTTTCACTTATTATTTTCTAATGGAGCAATTTCAGTGTTTATGTTTTTTATATGTAAATATTTGCCACATTTTTATTTAATTTTAGTACAGGGTAAGAGTTAAGTCTAGTCTCAATCTTCTGTATGTGGGTAACCAGATTTCCTGGCACCATTTGTTGAAGAGGCTATCTTTTGTCCAAGAAAACAAATTGATTCATAATCTCTTTTTTCTTGAACATAATCCTATGTTCTTGGACCTTTTGAAAAAATCAGATGCCTAACAATTTAATGGGTTGTTTCTCTCCTTGTAGTATTTTCTATTCGACCAGTCTACCTGCCTATATGCCAGTACCACATTGTTTTGTTATTATACTTTGTAGTATAACTTGAAATCCACAGTTTGGATGCTTTTTTGCTTGCTTGCTTGCTTGCTTGCTTGCTTGCTTGCTTGCTTGCTTGCTTCCTTCCTTCCTTCCTTCCTTCCTTCCCCTTCCTCTCTCTCTCTCTCTCTCTCTCTCTCTCTCTCTCTCTCTCTCTTTCTTTCCTCTCTCTCTCTCTCTCTCTTTGTAATTTTAGGGAAGGATCTACAGGGTGTTCAGGGTCGCACTACTAGATTGGACTCTTAGTGATCCTCCTGTTTACAGCCTCCCAAGAGCTGTGATTACAGGCTTGTGCCACCATGCCTAGTCTCAATTGCCATCTCAATGTGTCCCGGGGTAGTGCCAGCACAGCAGCTCTGGCACGGCAGGTCAGGGGTTTGATCCCCTTGCTCCTGTTTACAGATGTTTTAATTGGGTCTATTTTTCTATATACGCTTTAGGATTATTTTCTCATTTACTCAAGAATGTTCATGTTTTAACAAATATTTCATTAAATTTATAGATCATATTTTGCAGTTTGGCCATGTTAATGATATGAATTCTGCCCATCCAGGATCCACAGATGTTTTTCCACCTTCTTATGTGCACTTCTATCTCTTCCAGAGTTCTATGGTTTTCTTTTATTTCCTTTACTTTTTAAAAAAGGGATTATGCATAAATTTGTTTTCACGATTTAATTTTTTGGTAGGTTCATTTTGTTGTATAGGAATGCTCTTGATTTTTTATTTTGCATCCTGTGGCTTGGTTGAATTTGTTTATTAGCTCTAAGTGTCTTTTGATGTTTTCTTTTTCAAAATCTTCTGAAGAATAGATCATAATAAGTAAATAGGGATAATTTATCTTCTTTCTTTACTTTCCATATCTCTTTTATTTCTTTTTGTTGCCTGAGTGCTTTCACCGAAATTTTGAGTATTATGTTGACCAGGCGGGCTTGCTTATTTTTGATGATTTTGGAGGAAATGCTTTCTGTTTTTCCCCACTTAATATGATATTGACTATGGATTTTTTACATTTGTGTATGCCTTGTATCAGTTTGAAGTAACATCCTATTTTACCAGGAATATTTTTTGTTATAAGAAAGTTTAGATTTTGTCAAAGGCTTTATCTTCTTTGCTTATATTGAGATGATCACGTTATTTTTATCCTTTATTCTGTTCATTCGGTGTATTATATTTATTGATTTGTATATGTTGCACCATCTTTATATCCATCAAATGAAGCTGATTTCACCATAGCATATGCCTATTTTAACAATTGTTTGAATCTCTTTGTAAGTATCTTACTGAGAATTTCTGCGTCTGTGTTCCTCGAGGATATTGGTCTGTGTTATTCTTTGCTGTTTGTGATGACATCTCATGTTGATATTAGAGTAATTCTGGCTTTAGGAAGAAGTTTAGAAGCATCCCTTCTCTTTGAATTACATGGAGAAGTTTGTGGATTTTTGACATCCGTTCTCTAAAATTATGCTGAAATTCAGTGGTGAATTCATTGTTCCTGGGCTTTTCTTAGCTGGTAGATTTTTTTGTTATTACTGCATCAATTTCAATGTTTCAATTTCAATTGGTTCAATTTTTTTTTTTGTCAGTTGGTTCAGTGTTGACAAGACGTGCATGTCTATAAGTGTGCCCATTTCTTTGAGATTCTCCAATTTATTGGAAGATAGGTTTTTAAATAATTTCTAATAATTCTCTGGATTTCAGTGGTGTGTTACAGACTTACCTTTCTTACTTTTAATTATATTGACCTCAATTATATTGGCCTGTATTTGCTCTGTCTTTTGGTAACTTTTACCAATCTTATTTATCCTTCAGAAAAACCAGTGCTTGATTCACTGATCTTTCATATAATTTTAAAATTCTCAATTTCATTGGTTTCCAGTCTTATCTTATAATTTCTTTCTTCCTGCTAGTTTTGGGTTTGAATTGTTATTGTTTTCCTAAGACTTAGAGACATATCATTAGGCTGATTATTTGGGATTGCTCTGTTTTTCCAGTGTTGGCAGTCAAAGCTATAAATTTTCCTCTTAGAACAGCTTTCATTGTAGGCTGTGGTATGTTGTATTACCACTGCTACTTGATTTTAAGAATTTTTTAACTCTCCCCTAATTTTTTTAATGTGTGGTCAGTCAATTATTTAGGAGCAAATTATTAATTCTCCCTGTATTTATGTAGTTTTTTGGAAGGGTTGGGTAGGAATGGGGTGTAAGTAAATAAAAAAGATTGACACATACTATACACATGAGAAGTTTCCCTAAATCAAATGTAGTAACTATTACAAATTGTAAACCTGCACCAAAGAAAACATTTTAAAAAGACTCTAGGTTGTAAATCTTACTTATTCATTTACTCATTTACCTGCTTTGGGATATGGGTCAAGCGTATGGTTTTCTGTCATTTCTGTAATTGTACTTACTTACTTTCCTTTTACCTGTTGATCATAGAAATCAATTTCCCCCAATATTCATTGGCCATGCATTTTGGCCACTAAAGTTCACATAGTCCTTTTTTAGTGATATGACAAGAAAAAATTATATTCATGACCTAACGTAAGTATTTCTCTTTGCCTCTATCTGAAAGTGATAAACAGAATTGACTTTGTGCTTTGATTGTTATTTTTTCACAAAGCATTACGTTTCACAGTACTTAATCACTCAAGATGAGTGGATGGAAACTGTAAGATATACCTAGGAGGACAAAATCTCTCAATGTTTGTGGGATTCATATTCGTATTTTTACTAGATCACAACCTAGAAATTCCAAAAACTGAGTTACAAATCATAATAAATTTAGACTTTATCTTATCCAGAAATACTGGGTCATTATTAGTTTTCCTCAGTTTCTATACTTTAATACATGATGATAATAATAATATCTATCTGGTGATTCAAATGGGTGACTTAAAATTTAGAAAAATGAACATTGTCAACTAAATGTTAAGTATGTCTAAGCTTGCTGCATTTCTAAATAGAAAGAATATGCAATTTAAGCTCAGAAGAAACTAGTTTCTGACTAATTGTTCTTACTTTTTCATCTACTTGATGTTAGGGGTTAGTTATTCTTTCTGAATCTCACTTTCCTAAGGATTAAATGAAATTCCTAGTGTACTCAGCATGGTGTACAGCACGCATATCATAGATATTTTGCATCAATTCCTTTTTTCTCCTAATTACAACATCAAAATGTGTACTTCCTTAAGTATACACGAATGCTTGTTCATTGATCATAACACGGAAAACATCATTCATGAGTATTATACTCAGGAATAGTGTGGCGATTTCTGCTTTTGTCTTCATGGATTAAAAGGTTAAACATTTTTTTTTTTTTTTTTTTTTTTTTGTCTTTTTGAGACAGGGTCTCGCTATGCAGTTGAGGCTGGCCTTGAGCTCACTTTTGTAGCCCAGGCTGGTTTCGAACTCGCACCAATCCTCCTGCCTCAGCCTCCCGAGTGCTGGGATTACAAGGGTGAGCCACCACGCCCGGCTAACATTTTCTTTTTGAAAAGATGCTTGTTGGGGATTCATTTACTTTGTCTAATGTATAAATGTACACTGCAATTGGACTCATGACTTAAATGTCACCAAGAAGATAAAAGACAATGTAGGAGAATATTTAATGATCTTAGATGAGAAACAAGTTTTCCTCACATCACAATAACCAGAGATCATGGAAGCTTTATTACATTTCATTCATATTTTGTTGGTTAACATAACAAATAACCTCTAAAGTCATATAGCTGATATCTTATACTAAAACTTAAGGTTTATATATGATGAAAATTATGTAAAACAAAGAGAAAATGTTAAAGGCTATTTATAATTCAAAAGCAAATGCTAGCATCCTTAATATGTAAGGATCTTTCACAAATCAATAACAAAATGTAGAACAATTTATTAAAGTAAGGAAAGGACCTGAGTCAGATAGCTCCTTGTCCTAAAAAATTTCCTTTGGTAGTTTTGACTCCAAGTCTGAAGACAGTGTATTAAGCCATTTTTATGTGTGAATGGGAAGCTGGTGGCCCTACTTTCAGTGTGTCGTCCAGGCATATTTTAATTATCTCTGGTTGGAATGACTAGTTTTGACTGTCTTTGCCTGCACGTTCTTTGAAAAAATATTTTAAATCTTTTCTTAGGGCCAGCCTGATAGCTCAGTGGACTGAACTGCCTGCTTAGGTGGAATGCATTGGCTGGGGTTCAATTCCTGGCACGCTGTGCCAGCCCTCATGGTGCACTGAGGTGGTGATTGAGACTGGGCCTGGTAGCATGTGCCTGTAATCCCAGCAGTCGAAAGACTGTAAACAGGAGAATCATTATGAGTCCCATCTACGTAGTGAGACCCTGAACACCCATCTCTCGTTCTTTTCAAACATTTCTGCTATCTTTGCCTCCTTTGTCAGAGCACTAGAGGATCATTCACTTAAGCTTTTCCTAAGAAGTCATTTTACCTTTAAGGACTTTGATTATTGTACTGTGTTATACCACAGTATAAGAAGGTTAGATAGGAATGTTCACCTCTGTGCTGGTTAGGTGATTGTTGTTATGTATTTTTATTGCTTAGGGAAGTATTAATGCTAGAAATAAAAGACAATCACATAAAATGAAATTATCTTGAAAAATTCCTAGAAAGACTTTGCTGAGGAGATCAATGTAAAAAGTCTGTCAGCAATGTCAGTAAGCTAGTTTTCCTTTAGATCTGAAAAGTATTGCTATTTCTCTGTTGAGCCTCAGATAGAATAGTTGATTTGTAGCATGGTTCTATGACAAGATGCATATTTACACCCTAGGCTGCTGCTTTGTGTTTAATTTTTATGGTCATACTTGAAATATGAAATGTATCTGTTTGATACCCACCTTATGTTTCAAAAACAAACATTCAGAAATGTATATATATATATATATGTGTGTGTGTGTGTGTGTGTCTGTGTGTGGAGGGACTATGGTTGTGATTTACATTAACTCTATGTTATACCAAATTTTTTTAGGTTGTGTATGCAAGAAGAGGAAAAAGTGCTGGCAGTAGAGCTCAGTGTCTGCTTGCAAATGCGAGCTCCTAAATTTCATTCCTGCTTCAATATATACAGTTCACTGGGTCTTAAAGTGGTTAACAAAGCCAGACAAATCAGGGATAGATAGTGTGTCCTGGGAGAGTGTTTGTAATCAGCTGATGAACTGAGTATAGCTACCTGAGCACGATGTGACTGCCACCAGATACAGCTATGCATAGATAACCTGGGTAAGGGAAAACACATTCAGCATGGCGTGTTTACCATAATTTGTGATGGCATGGTTCTTGGGTTTAGTACATTGGAATCCAAGAGTGTTGGTGTAAGTAGTTGGGATTGTATTGTGAGACTTCAGTGAGAAGCAGGAAACTTGCTCTGCGTCTCTTCTACAGCGTTTTTGTAGTTGTCTGGCCCATTTGTTTCTGGGTTAGGTAGGTATTTTACAGGTCTTGGCTCTGTAAAAGACTGAGGTGCCACGAACTCAGTACCAACCCATATAAAAATCAAAATAAGACTTTGTTGAAATGATATGAACTCTTATAATAAATGCCTCTAATATAGAGGTGAAGTTTTATATGATGAATTTGAAATGATGAAGCTAAAGTCAATTTTAAAAAATTAATTATAAATTTCTGAATCCATTTGCAGTACCTAGATCTTTGTGTGTGTTTTGGAGGGGCATCTATGGTTCTTTTATTAGTATCCGCATTAAACAATTAAGACTTATAATTCATTTGCTTTCATACTTTTCAGAGACATATGAGCATTTATATGTGTACCTATGTCCAACCATCTGAGTATGAGGGGTGTGTGTGTGTGTAAAGCAATGTATTGTTCCAAGTATATAAAGTATGCATGAGGGAAGTGGTAAAGGCTAATCTTTGCACCTGCCATTTGCTAACAGATTTTTTGACAGCAAAACTCACATTTATGAGTTTTTCTTTATCTTTAAAAACAAAATCATAAATAATATTTGCTTCTCAGTGATGTTGTGAAGATTAGATTTTGAAGCGGCATCACTAGAGATGTCACTGAGTGCTGCAGAAACCTTGGGGAATTAAATTTCAGTAAGGCATGCTTTCTTTGTCTCCTTAAACCACTGAGATGTGAGGACCAAGGTTTGTGTTATATAACCAATACCTCTTCCTCCTTCATTATTCAGCAGTACAGCTCTGACTACTTCATTAGTACAATGTCTCTTTCCAATCAAAAGTAATAAACACGTCTAAGTCCTTCAGGACATGGGGAAAGCTAAGAGGCACATATGGAGAATCATATGTACTTCATAGACTGAGGCAGTTTGAATGTGACTGTTGAAAAATACTCAACATAATGTGAAGTGTGTAGAAATGCCACGTACCTAGGAATGTACTGATTGTTAATGAAAAATAATTTGGAGAGCAGAATTCATCCTAGGTTTTGATCAAGTTAGAACTGAGGTTCAAGATTTGAAGTGAAAGTCTGGGTCAGACTGGTAGAAATAGCCAGTGTTACCATGCAGGCAGGAATTGTACCTCTAGGGAGTCCACATAATTTCATAGACAGTGACTCTGCACAGGAAAGCTTACTGAAAAAGCAATTTCTCACTGCCCCCTGTGGTAGCAGGGTTATGTAACTGAAGGCTTCCATTTCTTTCTGAATGTGATAAGTTTAGGGGTAAAAGTTAGGGTTGGTTCAGAAGTGCAAAATAGCATTTTAGAGGGGGAGTTGTATTTGGAGAAATTAGGGGAAAGAAGAAAGGAAAAAAGTTCAGACAACATGAAGCGAGAAAGAATGGAAAGAAAAATCTTGGTAGTGGCTTAGAAAAGAAAAAGCAATATCCAATGAGAACTTTGAAAGTTTTTGATGAGATGTGTAATCTAAATCTTTCATCTTCCTCACAAAGTCTTCAGTAAGGCTTGAACCATTTGTGTATACTTTAGTGTGGATGGTGTAGACTGAATTTTTATGATCTTCCAAGTTCATATATTGAAATCCAGCTCCAAATTGGGTGGCATAGGGAGGTAGTGTTTTTGAGAGCTGATTAGGTCAGTTGGACCGAGTCCACTAGGATGGAATAGTGCCCTTATCAAAGATACTCCTATGCTTCTCTGGACAGGCAAGGATTTAGAAAGCAGGAAGCTGGATTTTTTTTTTCCAAACAGTAAAACCACCAGTGCCTTGATCTGGGACTACCTGTCTTCCAGAATAGTGAAAAATAAATTCTGTTGTGCATAACCTGCTAACTTTAAGAAATTGTGTTGCACCTGACTAAGATATATTCTTTAGAAGAACAAGACACAGAGGCCTCTGATAAAGTCAGAGCACAAGCTGGAGCACTTGAGAATATCTGGGTCACACTCCATTTTTGTTTCTCCATTTTAGTCTGACTTACAACTTATTTTCAGGGGCTCATATTATACAAAGTAGATATTAACAACCATTGCTTATTTTTAATATACAGATTTTAAGTCACTTTCAATTTAAACTTTGATCTCTGATTTTACTTTATTTAATTTTTTTTTTATTAATATGGCTGGCTCAGCCTGTCCTGGGGGTGGGCGTGGTGCAGCATGTGGTGCAGCATGTGGTGCCAGGGATTGAGCCATGGTCCCTGCAGTTGCCTAATATTTCCTAAACAGGTGATTTAGACTGCTGAGCCATCTCACTAGCCCTCCAATTTTACTTTAAACTGCTCTAGCACAATGTGAATTTTTGTCACCTTTAATCCTGATGGGTGGTACATGGGTCCTGACATGGTTCTCTCAGTCACTGTCCTCCCGCTCTGCTTCCCAGTCACTATGAACTGAGAAGCTGTTCTGCATTGTGCTCTTCTGCCACATCCGTGTCCTGGAGCCAGCCGACCAAGGACTGAACTTCTTGAAGCTCTGAGCCAAACTGAACTTCTCCTCCATTAAGTTGTTGGCGTGAGGTATTGTGCCTGAGCCATAAGAAGTTAATGAATACAATGATTCATTGATATGAAATTTTAGCTATATGGTTCAAAGGAAAGGAAGGAAGATTATGATGACAGTGGTGGGGACAGTGGCACTTGTTGCTTTTCACTGCCAAGAAAAATGTAATATAAAGACATAATGAGAAGCTATCCATGGAATTTTTTAGTTGGATGAACCAAGAATCTGTTACTGTTTACAATATGAACTCAATCAACTTACATAACTTCTCTTCTTAGCATGATTTTTTTATCTTAAAGAGAAAAAAATAAATGATAAAACGGAGCTTCAAAACAGGTTAGTGGGGCAGTTATCACTTCTTAAAACTTAGGTGTTACCATCCATGAAAACTTGGCTCGGAGGATCGTGAAAGACCTGCAAGGACAGCTAACAGTGATGAGGGCAACAAGTCCAAAGATTACAGCAGAACTCATGAGCACCTAGTAAAGCTAAAGATAATGCTTTATTAATTTGAATGCAATAATATCTTCTTGGTAGAATACATTTCTATATCCAAGGAAGGATCCACATTGATGAATGTTTATTTGCTTTCTTTTATAAGAAAGTAACTTGTGATAACCAATAGGTCTTTGAATCTTACCATTTTTGTTTTAATTACTAATACCTTAGAAGTTTATATATAATTTAGATACTCATAGTAGCAATATTGACTGCCTCATGTGTGAAACTCAATTATAAAAAATGATCACTATTAAACTACTAAAATGACAAAACCTTGCCAATTTCTTTAGGCATGGCCTAAAGAAATATTTAGATATTAGTAAAATGAACATTATATACACCACAAAGTAGTGGTAGTAATATGCTGGATGTGCCAGTTTATTATTATCTTAAAATTTTATTCAATTTGTTCATCAATTGAAGTTATGGCTCATATGCTAGCACATCAGAGAACATCAGAGTCATTAACTTGATAAAGAACATAAAATCACTGAGGTTTTCCACTCAGTTTCTGTAGAGGTAAGAAACTAACATTTTAGGTGTAACCATTATGGAAAGCAGTGTGCAGGATCCTTACAAAACTAGAACTGGAAATCCCATTTAATCCAGCTATCCCCCTACTGGGAATTTTCCCAGAAGAACTGAAAACATCATGCCATAGTGATATCTGTGCACCTATGTTTATAGCAGCTCAATTTGTAATAGCCAAATCTTGGAAACAACCAAAATGTCCATCATTTGAAGAATGGTTGAAGAAAATGTGGTATTTTTATACAATGGAATATTACTCAGCTATAAAGAATGATAAGCTGGAAGACTTCATATATAAATGGATGTATATTGAACATATACTCATTAGTGAAATAAACCAGACCTACATGTGCAAATATCGTATAGCCTCCCTAATATAAGAACTCTAAATCCTTATCAATATCAATTGGAAAGTGTATGATGCCCACACACTGTGCTCTGTATAACTATTGTGAGGACAATATGCAGTGTGTTAACTGTTAAAAAAAAAAGAAACTAACATCTTAGAAAGTGGAAAATAATAAACAAAGCCCAGGGACAGCTGTAATGGGTTACTTGGGGTTGCCTGAAACTTGGGATTCAAGGAGACAAATAACAGTCTATTCTAATGGCTCCTCGATTGTTGTCTCTTCCCTTGCTTGGGATGTTACTGGTTGTTTTCTCCCCTGCTTGGAATGTTTCATGTTAAGTAAATGGTAAAAGAGGTAGTGGTCCCTAATCTGTATTCCCCAAAACAGTTATACAAATTCCTTAGCCTGTCCTTTAATACTCAATAAAAGTAACAGTCTTCTGTGGGTCGGGGCTCACTTTGAAAAAGACAAGTCTCAATGAGACCTCTGAGCTAAATTCATTGGGTCTTCTTGTCGTTTCTTTCAGCACCGACATGAAACATTACAACAAGTTTCAACTTTCCATTATATCTGGAGCAGGAAAATATTTTGAACAAGTTCAAAAGCAGCTGGTCTCAATCTCATTGCAATATTTTCTGTCTTAGAACTGAGGTGTGTGGCTATTATTTTATATTAAGCTACTGCTAGGTCAAAACTTAAAAATTTATTTTCCATAAATCTTGCTTATACAATAAACATGGTGGTGCTTAAGAACATAATTGATGATAATTGCTATTGTATAGAAATGACTTCACTGAAGAAGATGACCATTCTATTTAAACAGCTATGGAGTAGTTAAGAAGGTTATAGGGAAGGTAGAGTGCTTTCAAACTTCTCAATTTATGATTCTTATTTTACTACAGGAATATCTTTCAAGTACTGTTGATTTTAAAAAGGATAATCAAAGGTAAAATAGCATTAGAGATCCTGTGAGCTACCCCTATACAATCACTTAGTAAATAAATGATAAATCAGAAGGCATATACAGAAAGCACTTGTCCCAAGTAGAATTTAAAAAATTATTTTAACAGGGACTGGATGATAATTAATCAAACCCATTACTAAGAGTGGGTGACCTCATCTAGTACTTTAACAAGCATTTCTATTCATCTCTAAAGCTAAAGGAAAATGCTTTTGAAACTAGGGCAAAGGGAAAAGTAGTTTTAGAGTATCCTGTGATCTAATATGATCTAACTTCTGTACTGCAGAATAACAGGCCACAGCAAATACAGCATGTGGTGTTAGATTTCAAAGAAACACAGAAAGGACTATTTCATTCTATGAATCCCAAACTTATGTCATTCCCTTTCAAGTGTTTCTGGTGGTTTGTAATCTACTAAAATGATTATAAACCCTAAATAGAATAATATTTTTGATATTATTTCCATGATACTGGACTTTTGTGTGTGTGTGTGTGTGTGTGTGTGTGTGTGTGTGTGTGTGTGCATGTGTGTGTCTGGCTCAGCTCGCCCTGGGGCCTGGGGACAGGGCTAGTGTGACATGTGATGTTGGGGATCAAACTGCAGTTTCTGCGCTCTGCCTAAGCTAGCCTAAGAGTGTGCTTTAGACCACACAGCTATCTCACTGGTCCTGGATTGCTATATAGAGATGTTTACATTCATGAGTTAAGTGTGGTTGCTATATAACTGTTTCAAAAGTTAAGCTTCAATTAGTTGATTTGAAATTATATTTTGTAGGCATTAAACTGAATGTACATGACTTGAGTTTTTAGTTTTCATTACATATTTTGAATGAAAAAAGGTATTATTGTTTTTAGTACTTTTAAAGGGCCTATATATATCATGTCAAGTTTAGTGCAAGTCATACAATGACTTGTGTTCACACACACAAAAAACTTACATGCAAATTTTCTTAACAGTATCCCTTGTAATACCTCTAAAAATGCAAATAGGTCTAATGTTTATCAATTGGTGAATGAAAAACCAAAACGTGATATTGCCATATAAGGGGGTATTTTTCTACAACAGGAAGGCATGAAGTACCGCTATAGCATAGATGAACCTAAAAATAGCATGCTAATTAAGTCAGTCACAAAATACCATATATACTACATAATTTCATTTATATGAAATGTTCTGAATAAGCTCTCTGACAGATACATGGAGTAGATGTGTGGTTGCCTAGGGAGTGGAAGGAGATGGGCAAAGAAGGGGACAGAGTGTGGCTGCTGGAGAGTACAGGGTGCCATTATTATTATTATTATTATTATTATTATTATTATTATTATTATTATCTTTTTGAGACAGGGTCTCACCATGCAGTTCAGGCTGGCCTTGAGTTCACTTTTGTAGCCCAGGCTGTTCTCAAACTTGCACTGATCCTCCTGCCTCAGCCTCCCGAGTGCTGGGATTACAGGCGTGCACCACCACACCCAGCTCAGAGTGCCATTATCGTGTCACGGAAATGTTCTAAAATTGAATAGTGGTGATGATTGCATAATTTTGAAAATATGCTAAAATCTTTTAAATTATATGTTTTAAACAAGTGAACTGTACATAATGTAAATTATGTATCAAAAATCTGTTAAAATGGTGTTACTTCAGAAATACATGAAGTTAAATAAAATATGGATATTTTTCATATTTATAATAATTTTAACACTTATATTTTCTTCAAAAATGGTCTCAGTTTATGACTTAGTGAGCACTATCTTGACATTTACTCTTCTACTTCTTCCCCTCTTTATACCTCTTCTTAGATTATTTACTCTATAAAACTCAAATTCTATGATGGTGTATATTTTAAAACTTTGGTAGTATGCTATACTAGCCCATATTTCAATCAGAATCAGCTTAGGTTATTTTCCTTCATTGTACACTAATCAATAAAAATTACTGTCATGTGTATGTGTGATGTTGACAATTGTACTTGACAAGTAGGAATCACAGTGGATATTGAATATCCTCAGGTGAACCATCTCTTTCCAGGTGCTGGTGATTGAATCCAGGGCCTCATGCATGCAGGCAGGAATTCTACCACTAAGCGATAACCCTGACACCTAGGTCTTAGAATTTCTTCTCACATGATATTTACATGAAATAACAATTGAACCTGGAACACCATGAGGAAACCGACTCAGACAGGCCAGACAAATGGGACCATAGGACCATGAGCCTGTGGAAAGCTAGGTTCTGTTTCCAACACCCAGGCTGCCTAGGAAGACACAGAACTTATGAATGGAAATGAAAGACAGGGAAATACTAAAGAACAATTCTATTACTTCCCAGTTTTGTCCAAAGCCATGTTTGAAGAAAAGATTAGTGTCAAAAATAACAAAAATATTGTTATTTTAAGATATAAGCTAAAGTTTTTAGTTTTGTTTCACTCCTAGAAAAGTTCAATGATAATATGCTAGTATTGAAGGACAGTGAATACTGGTGTCCATTTATATCAAGAAATATTCTTAACAAACTGGGATGAGCTTTTAAGCCTAAGGAAAATTTCCCTAAAAGCAAGGATTTCAAACACCGAAATGCCTTATAAAATGGAACCTAGTGTTTTCCCCTCCTGCAGACATGATGGTGAGAGGGAAGGTATCGGCGTAGATGAGCTGATTAGGACTCCCTCTATTATAGTCTATAATTGCATTGTTACATAGAGGCTGACTTCTTCATTTATTCAAGCATTTCCCTCTTTTCTCTTTCTCTGTTGATGAAATTCAGTGTAGACCAAATATTTAAATTAGTTTTGATGCATTTTATATCACTTATTCTGTGACTGAGAACTTCCAGCATGCTAGATCTGTCAATTAATCAGCATCTAGCCTGGCTTTGGACAAAACTGGGAAGAAACAGAATTGTTCTTTAGTATTTTCTTGTCTTCCATTTTCATTCATAATTTCTGTATCTTCCTAGGCAGCCTAGATGTTGGAAACAAAACCCAGCTTTCCACAGGATCGTGTTCCTATGGTCCCATTTGTCCGGCCTGTCTGAATTAGGTCCCTATTCAGTAACAACCTGCTGTGAGCATTAAACAACACAGTTTACTAGAGCCTGAAGACAGGAGCTCTTTGCTTCTCAAGGTCATTTTTATCAATACACTAATTTAAATCACCCCCAACATTCTTATTTTAATGTTTTTATTAAAGAGGTATCTGGGTTTAAAAGTAATCTATGCAGAATTTTAAATAACACTTGCGGGAGCTGGGGAGATGGCTCCGAGGCACAAGTGCCTGCTGGGCAAGTGCAAGGTCGTGAGTTTGAACCCCAGTCCCACCAAAAAAAAAAAAAAAAAAAAAAAACACTTGCATATAAAGAAGGAAATAATGTGAAGGCGAAGAACACTATAAATTCTCTTCTCTCTTCTCTCTTTTCTCTCTCTCTCTCTCTCATTTTATGGAGGATCTCACTGTACAGCTCAGACTCATAGGGATTCTTCTATGCTTTCAGCCTCCCCAGCGCAGGGACTACAGGAGTGTGCTGCCATGCCAGAAGTTTGTAGCTGGCTCAGTGTGGCCCCCGAGGGTGGTGCCAGTGTGGCTCATGGTGTTGGGGGTTGAACCCCAATCCCTGTGCTTGCCCAAGCAAGCATTGAGTCTGATGAGCTATCTCCCTGGCCCTATAAGTTCTTTACAAAACATTAAGGAAGTGTCCATGTACATCATGTGCACAATATTCTGGTCAACTCACTCAGGGCATTATGCAAGTTATCAGCTAATTTTCCAGTGATGTCTGACCTCTTGGCTTGGATGTAATGATACTTTATATGACATTTATAACTAATTTCATGCAATAAATATTATTCAGTGTAAGAAGAAATGCCTTTCTGACACAAACTATAACATAGCTAGCCCTTGAGATCATTATTCTAAGTGAAATAATTCATATGCAAGAAAGACAGCAGTATGATTCCACTTTTATGAGGTATAGTAAGATCCTGGTTACAGGAGAGCTGAGAAAGAAGGGCATGTGGAGAATCGTTGCTTAGTGAGCATGCAGCTTCAACTTGGGTTGATGAAAAAGGGTTAGTCTAGAGATGGATAGTGAAAATGGTTATATAACAGTGTGAGAACCCTCATTGCTACCAAGCTGTACATATAAAATTAATTTTATGTTGCATAGGTTTACCTTGATAAAGCTAAAGATAAACATGTGCACTGAAAACTGCATAAATTCAAGTGGGTGAGAAAATAAACCAAAGATTGGGGAAAATACTTCAAAAATACATATTTTATAAAACAATCTAACATGTATATTTATGTTTTGGTGTGGGGGATCAAACTCAGAACCTTGTGCCTGCCAGGCTGGTGCTTAAGCACTGAGCTATCTTCCTGGCCCTAAAGAAATTTTAAAGAATCAACAACTCTGTCTAAAAATGGGCCAAACACTTGATAAGCTACGGAAGAACCCAAATGCATATTACTAAGTGGAATAACCCCATATCTTAGACTGGCTGATTCATAACAAATCGAGTGCATCGCTCTCAGTTCCGGAGGTGGAGTATTTTAGGGCCCAGGTGCCAGCAGGTGTAGTGTCACATGCGTGGTGATTTTCTAAATGCTCGCTTGGCAGAAGAGGATGCCTTTCTGGGGCCTCTTTTATAGGAACATTGATATTCATGTTGCTGAGGCTTCATGATCTACTCGTTTTTCAAAAGTTGCATTTCCCTAAACAATTATCTTGGTGATGAGGTTTTAATGTGAACTTGGGAAAGGAGATCTTTCAGACCATTGCCATAGCCCTATTTATGTCATCTGTGAAATTGTTGTATTATCTGGCTAGATGTATATTTAAGTTTATACAAATCATGATTAGATGTCTGTGCTCTTGTTTAAAATAATGTCGAACTTAATTTTTTCCTCATAGTTCTTTTGTCATATATCTAAATTCTTCTTTCCTTCCATTTGTTTATAAATAAAAGAGTGAACCTTGATCTGAGTTCAACTTTTTCTATCCTGGAAAACAGTATCTGCAAGATTCAGTGTCATAAGGTCAATAAATTAATAGCTGTCTTTGAAAAATTGAAAATAAAGTTACATGCTTAAGAAATAAACTGATCGGGCCCGGCAGGATGGCTCAGTGGTCTAAAGCACCTGCTTAGGAAAGCTTGGGTGGCTGCAGGGACCGCGGTTTGATCCCCGGCACCACATGCTGCGCCAGCCCTGCCCTCGCAGCAGGCTGAGCCGGCCATAAAAATGAGTGAATAAACAAAGATTCTGAAACAAGAAAAAAATAAATAAATAAAATAAAATAAAAAGAAATAAACTGAGAACTGTTTCACTGATATAAGTAACTTGAGTGTCTGTTTTATGAAGAATGAAAGTTAAAATAGTTTGGGATTTCAAATAGATTAATTATTGATGCAAAATAGTAAATTTAATGATTTATTTAGTAATATACTGTGGACAAATTGAACCCTGCCACATAGCCACTAAGTAGGAATCATGCCAAATCTTACTAAATTAGATTTAGCAATAGACATGTAAGTATTAATTTTGGCTTTTATAAGAATTTAGTTTTATCCCTTCTAAATATATAGGTAATATAGTTCTTAGGCGAGGTGTTTTTCAGAGATCTTTTAGAAATTTTATCTAATAAATGGATAAGAATAATTCTCATACACTAAAATATGAGGATAAGGTGATGAATGATATTTACTTTGAGCTGGAGAGATAGCTCAGCGAACCAAGTGCCTGTTTAAATGAGCAAAAGGACCAGGGTTCCATCCAATGCATCAAAATCACATGCTCCCAGATGGCTGAGTTGGCCACTGAGACTGAGTGTGGTGGGGCACACCTGTAATCCTAGCACTGGGGAGGCTGAAAATAGGAGGATCACTATGAGTCTGAGCTAATAGTGAGACACTATACCAAATACATACATTAAAAAGAATATTTACTTTTTTTCTAGTGAGTTGAACAAAAACTTCAGTACTGTGTAAATTAGTAGTCCCTTGATATACCATTTGTCTTTTCTTTTAGCTTCTCTATGATGTTTAAATTTTTTAAATGATGAAGCTATGAATTATATAATATAATGTTTTTATAGTACTTTGATCTTCAGAGATTTATAATATTAACATTAAAATATCCAAACACCTATTTCATATTGTTATGTTAGCTGGCTACGTGTGTATATAAGTTTATACAAATTAGTTACAATCATTATGTAGCACAGTTAACTTCTAAACAGCAGTATACTATTAATAATGCATTTCTAAGTAATCAACCCCATTACAAAATCCATAGAGTTTTGTTAGTCTCATATGTATCCTTAGCTGTCACTGAAAGGCAAGAAGTTTAAATGTTAAAGATTGATTTTTATGTTCACACTGGAATTTAACCTAAGGCCGTATCACTCTAGGACAGCTGAACCTTTTTCAATCTAAAATAAGAACCATCATGAGTTTTCCTATTTAGCTATCCTAGAGAAGCACATAAGGATGCCTTTGAGATCATTAATTAGATGGATTCACTCACCTTTAAAGTAGGAGTGATAACTCATTCACATAATTTCTCTTTTACTCATCTCCTGCTAGTAATTAAGCTTTGTGAATTCACCTTCCAAGATAGCTAGTAGTAAAAGCCCAGCATCTTATACTTGTTAGTCTAACAATGCCTGCTTGTCAAATGATCAGCTTAAAATTAATCATTTATTGTTGGCGTAATGTTTTTATCAGAACTCAAGAAATCACAAAATAAATGTCTGGAATTACTTATATGCTAAAATTAAGGTGTATAAAATTAAAATGTATGTGCACGTTCGCCCCATAACGAATGCATCACATTTTATGAGGGACAGAGATGATGTGGGTGTCAGTGTGATCTGAGTTGGTGTGTTTTCTTAGGGGAGGTGGATCAATTCCCAACACTTTTGTTTAGGAAAAAATAGGAGTGGAAATGTGTTAAGATTATGAAGAATATTGAGCTATACACATTATTTTTACTAGGTGTTTTATTTTCTAGATGAAAACCAGGAAGCAGAAAATAGGATCAAGAACAGTTCAGTGAAACTGTCTGTACAGGACAGTACAAAAACTTAACTTTTTTTTCTTGGTAAGCAGTAACATTTGAAATCATGAATGTCTTTTGTTGTGATCTATCTTTACATCCCAGAAAAGTCATTTACATGCTGATGAATTTAATACCTTTGCCCTCATTTCTTAAAGGATGGCATTGGGTTAGCAAGAAAAATTAGAACTTCAAAATGCTTAATTCATGAATAGAAATGGGCTGTTTTATTATATTTCTCTCTATTGAATTAAAAACTAGAAAAGATGTGTTTTTATTTATGGAAATCTTGTCTTTTGTGTTTTACTATTGCTATCTCTCTCTGTGTTCATAAATGCTTGTGTGTATGTGCCTATAACAAGATAAACATCCCATGTTTTAATTTCTTTATATTTCTGGGAGTGGGATTTATAATTTAATTCTTAGAATAGAAACTGTTCAGTGTAAAAGATAGAGCCCTTGCTCCTGCTCTTAACTCTAGCTTTGCTTTTATTTTTACTAGTAAAAGCATAGTTTTAGAAGTAAGTCACATGATATATCTAAGTACTGACTTTTCTGATCTGTATAAATCAGTTGGAAAATGTAATCTCTGAGATTTGTTTTAAAATTCTTTGATGAAAGATGAAAATTGAGTTGCTATGGGGTTGATGTAACAATCTATGAAATGGTTAATTTTATGTATCAACTAGCTCAGCTGTGTCATACCAAGAATCTTATCAGATGTTATTCTGACTGTGTCTCTGAAGATGTCTTTGGTTGAAAGTAACATAAGACTAACACTGATACATTCCTCAAGATGTGTAGCTCTTCAATCAATTGAAGACCTACATGGAAACAAAATGTTTGAGTAAGAGGAACGTTTCGTGACTGGTGGATTGAGCTAGAACATTGATCTTTTTCAGCCCTCCGGATGAAATGAAACAGCATTTCTTTTCCTGTTTGAACACTGCAAGATTTCAGATTAAAATTTACACGATGAACCCTCTTGTTTTTCAGGCATCCAGACTTGGGCCAGTGTGGAGGACCGCCTGAGCAGCTCTCCTTGAAAGAAAAGAGACTGTCTCCATTTTGGTTGGGCCTGATCCTATTTCCTCGTATTGAAATGTATAGAGTTGGCTAGGACTTCTCATTATCCTTTCAACTGGCCTTAAGCAATGTATATTGGTCTAGCCAAGGTGCTGGTGGTAATTTTTGAAGATGGCACACATAGGACAAAGAGCCAGTGCTCCACGGTGTCAGCTGGGATCAAGTCTCAAGACAGGGGCTATGACTTCTTGAGGCTTGAAAGATTACGCATCAGAGCTGAAGCACCAGACCCCAGAATATTAGATACTATCTCAATAGCATAATACAAATTACTTCCTCTGCATATCCTCTCTGAATATGGCGGAGGTGAATGGAGGCCACCTACCTAACCCAGCTCACACCTTCTTACCACAATTCCTTTTCTCAAGCCACTCCCCTTCTCCACTGAATAAAAACTGGGTGCATCCCTGGGTCACTCTTTGGTCTGGAAGTCATCTTAATGGCAGATTTAGGGCACCTTAGCTCCCCAATAATTATATATATATATATATATATATATATATATATATATATATACACATATGCATGTCTATATCTATATCTACATCTATATCTATCTATGTCTTAGTGTTTTTATTATTATTATTATTATTATTATTATTATTATTATTATTTTTGCTGTGGGCTGCACTGGAGTGTTAGACTGAAATTAACCTGGCGGAATTTCAATAATATATTTTAGGATTATAAGTATAGACTTCTTGAGCTGAGGCGAGAAGAAGGAAGGGACTCTGATAGACCAGAAGTATGCATTCATTCTCCTGTGTCTTCAGCTTGCTGTCTTAACAACTCACCTTGCTGCTAAGTCAAAATCTCCCAAACCCATAATTTAGACAAGGATTTTGGGTCACATTTCGGTCATAGTAAGCTTTCTCCAAGGTAAAACAGTGTGTCAGATAGGCCTGGCTAAGGAGGAGCTGCTCACAGCAGTATGGGAGAGAGCAAGCAAAGAGCAAAGGGAGGAGTTGGGAACATAAAGTCTTTCAGGTCACACCCTGTGACCCTCTTGTTTGGAGCAGACCCTACCTCCTAATATCAAGTCAGCTGTAGGCCTCCATAATCCAATTACTTTAATCTAGTCATCCACCTAAGAACACATGAGACTCTACATCTAAATCAGCACATTTTGCCTCTGGGCTTCAAAAGACTCATGCACATGCCTTTATGCAACATGTATTTAGTTCATTTCTAAGAGTTGTCCCAAGTTTCAACATCCCAGAAAAGTCCAAATCTGGTCTCCTCTGAGTCTGAAGGCAAGCTAGTAGCCGTGGGCTCCTGTAAATAGTCAAAAAGACAATTGTGCTGACACGCAAGGATAAACCTTCCCATTTAAAAAAAAAATCAGGAGGATAGAAAGGGATAAAAACAAAGTGAGGCTAAAATTAAGCATGGCAAACATTTAATCTTGTAGTTCTATGTCTAGCATCTGGGGCAAGTTATGGCCAAGAGCTGTGAACTCTGAAGGGCTTTGGTGACCCTGCCCCTATGGTTTTGGTAATCATTTGTAATATTCATGGCTTCTCTCTTGGTCTAGATTTGCTCACTCCTGCACTTTCCTTCAGAAATTCCATGCTCCTGATTTTTCTAACTTTCTGGGATCTCCACTGAATTCTCAGCTTCACTCCCACAGCTTCATGGACTTTCCTCTCAGGAACAAACAGCCTGGTCTTGGAAGCCTTCTAACAGCAAGTCATCTATGAATCCCCTAACTTGGTTATCTTCCAAAAGCCCCACTTATGAGCATATGAGCCTCTTAGGGGCATCTAGATCTAACTTATTGCTCATGCCCAGAGAATCATGGGACTTAGCATTCACACTCATGTGAGTCTTCTTTCCTTCCTTCCTTCCTTCCTTCCTTCCTTCCTTCCTTCCTTCTTCCTTCCTTCCTCCCTCCCTCCTTCCCTACCTCCTTCCTTCCCTCCTTCCCTCCTTCTTTTTTCACTCTTTCTATATCTTCACTTTTTCCTTCCTCTATCTTCCTTTCTCTTAATATACTTATTTGTTATTGTTTCTGATTCCCTGGAAAATGTTAATATATCCTGTATACATTCATGATTTCTCCTTCTCCATGTATATCCAATTAGTCATTAGACTTTGTGAATTCAGATAACAAATATTTAATATTCTTCCAACTAGATTTTACTGAACTAAAGCTATTTTTAGTTTTTTTTTTAAATAAATGCATATTGGGCCTAAATATTTCTGAAACTACATTTTGTTATGAATAAATTTTATCAGGTAATTTTGAGATTATATTCACGGCATAGATTCTAGTGACATTAAGATGTAAGACCATATTACAGATTAATTTATTTTAAAAAATACAAAACATTTGGGCTGAGGAGACAGCTTGGCAGTCTAAGTACCTACCTGGAAAGCACAAAGACCTGGGTTTGATCCTTGGTACCATGTGCCTTGATGGTCCCCACAAAGCTCTGGACACACTGTGCTGGCCCTGAAACTGGGCTTGGTGGTACACACTTATAATCCCAGAACTGGGGAGGCTGAGACAGGAGGATCACAGTTTGAACTGTGTAACAAGATCCTGTATCAATCAATTAATCAATCAATCAAACAAAATAAAAATACAAAAGATTCACTTTGCATTTAAAATAAAGGGACACTGGTAGAGGGTGATTGGTATCAGAATATGTACAATGAATTATGAGACTGTATTAATCACAAAGATAAGATCTGTAAGTCCTCATTCCAGCAGCATAATTCATACATAAAACAATGTATTAGTTTTGATGAAAGGAGGATGAAAAATATGCTCTTTATCTTCAGAGAGATAAGTCTAGCAGAAGACAAATACATACCTATCAATTATAGGGTAAGTCTAACTCCTATAACTGGAGTATTTTTTCTCCATTTTTTCACCCTTACCCTAAAGCAGGACTATATCATTTTTAAACTTGAAAAAAAAAACTTTATTAGTAGTGCACACCTGTAATGCCTGGACTTGAGAGGCTGTGAGCTCCAGGACAGCTGTGCTACAGAGTGAGTGTGAACTTAACCTGAACTGCATAACGAGACCAAAAAGCGACTTTATTAGTACATATTTTCAGTACATCATGATCACACTCATCCTGGGGAATTGGTAGACACACATAACACATCTTAATTCTTTTTATTTCCATGCTCCTCTATCTCTTTGTCCCCTTCACATTTGTAAAAAAACAAACAAACAAAAAACTATGTCCTTGTTTCCTGTCATCTATCTTTTGTTTTCATATTTAAATTACTTATACTTTGAGTTTTAAATCATAATTTCATAGTGTTATGAGGTTTCGATGGCATTATATTGACTTGTGCCCAGTATCTCAATGACTTAACAAAGCTAATTTGTGCTTCTTGCTTTTGCTATGCGAACACTCAAGATTATATGAAATTTTGTTTGGCTTAACTGGGCTTTGCTAGGCTTCCTTTGTCTTGCCTTTCTGTGAGTCACGTTGAGTGTGTTGGAACATTGTGTTCTCAAAGTGTAAAGGAACTAAAGCAGCCAGACTGTTTGAAAGTACTTGAGGCATCTGTCAGAAATAGAATACATCTGGACCACTCAGATTTTATTGGGTAAATCAAAGCACATCACCGAGCTCAAAACTCTTCGGCAGTGATAAGTACTCTATTTTCTCACAGTAGAGAAGAAAATAATTATGAACAAATAATATGGTGTACCACAAGACAACATGCATGTAAGTCAAAGCATTTAGTACAATGTCTGGCACAGAGTACTTGTACAGTGTTTACTGATTACATGATAGTAGCAGTAACAATGACGATAGATAATTGATATAGAAATGAATAATAAAGCAGTTCATTCTGCAGGGGAGGCATAAGAGAACATTACAGAGGAAGAACTATTAGGCCAGGAATATGGGGGAGGGAAGAAGAAGTGTGCTACACATGGAAAGAATGTAATGAGCAAGGGCACAGTGACATAAAAGCTTAAACCATAGCTTAAATCATAGTGGAATCTCTATTTTTCCTTCCCAGGGGTAAACTGATAGCTGAATGTAACAAAGTATTTAATCAAAAGTGGCATATGCAATGAAACAAATGTGTTGTAGCACTAACCAAGAAGTCTAAAGATAGGGAATTTCAAGTTTTATTCAACAATGAGGATGTCTTCACCAATGTATATCTGTTTCTCTTGGTTAGGAGACTGTTGTGCTTAAGTCTCTTTTCTGGAATGCTTAAACAGGTTTATGTAGATCCAATTCTAATATCCTCCCTCAATAGCATCTGAATGCAGGATGGAAGCTTTTCCTTGTGTACCTTTTTTTTTTTTTAGTCCAAGAAATATTTTCTAAGAAGCTTAGTTATGTGTCTGATTGGTTAGAAATAACTAAGCTGTCCATTCCCAATTATTATTGGCTACAAGAAATAGACTTAGAGCAACAAAGAATCTAGGGACGTTATTACCTTCTCTAAAGACAGTTGTTCTAGCAAAGCATATATTTAGGATTCTATTAGCCACATACAGGGCAGCAATCTGTAGGGTACCAATTGTTTCTGGATTGAGAGGTATGAGATTTGTGTTTTCCATTCAAGATTAACTGTCATGAGTAAGTAACCATCTTAGTATTGTCTTTATTATAATTTATGTAAGTTTTTATTTTTAATAAATTCAAGCACCATTATGATTTTTAATTGAAAATAGCAACAAGAAAACTCAGCTGTTTAAGCATCAGGACCACAGAATTTATTGAAGACCACGTGTATATTTTCATAACATAGAAATACAATAGTGAGTCCTGAGGTTTGATGTAGAATCTATCTTGAAACTCTCTCTCAAAGTCTGGAAATGGTAAGATTTGTCTTATAAACTGAAAGTGAACTTTATTAAGAAAATGACATGTTTCCAATTTTCCAATAATGACACATAATAAATATCTCACCCTATTTTAATTGATCCATTGTGACAAAATTCATCAATGTAGCTAACTTCATATTGCCAATTTCTCTTTAAAAATTCTCTTTAAAGAGAATTTAAAACTAACAGTCAAAGATCAGTATCCTCCCTTGAAGTCCCCTCACCTTTGTTCCAGTACTGGCGCCAATCTGAACATCTGATCAGCTTGTAGTATCTTTGAGTGGGATGTGTATCCTCAAGGGTAACTTTGCAGTGAACATTAAATGCTGACAAGATAGCATGAGTCAACACATACACTCATACCCTATATTAGGATTTTAAAAAATAAATATTAAAATTTAATTCATCCACAATAGAGAAAATGAAGCAAAAGGTAAGAATTCAACTGTTTTCTTCTCTGTATTATATTTTAATATCCAAACAGCATGTCACTATGACTCATTATAATCCTTTCTATTCATGACATATTTCAGTACCCACACATTTTCAGTTCTCATGACTTTTGTTCATATGTTTGAGTCAGTTTACAGTAGCTATTCATCAGTGTATTTAAAAAGTACACTTTTATCCTTTTGTGTCTCTCATTATAAGCTTTTTAGCCCCTCACCCTCCTTCTTGATGGAATTTAAGTTATGAAATACAGTAGAAAGCAAGAAATCAGGATGCATGAGCTTTGTGGGAAAGATGAATCATTCGGGAAGATCTGCGAAAGATACAAAAACAACAAAGAGAATTAAGGGATTGTTTCATGGCTGGCTTCTTTCACGAGGAGGCTTTGGTAACCACAAAGATCTATGGGGAAAGAGGACAAGAGTTTGGGCAGCGTGGTTGATACTTGCTACACAGATGCTCCATTTTCTCAGTTTAAATTGGTAATTTTAATCTTTAAAACTTTGAACAAATAAAGTTTTCCTTTAAACATTTGTGCTAGTATTCACGGACCATCTCAACATTTCCTGTTGAAAGAAAATAAACAAAAGAAAAGTGAGCACAAACATTTTTGACTAATTACAATTTACCAAAATAGTCCGATTATATTTTCTAAATTATCATGAAGGAAGCATTCAGAACTGGGTGGGAAATTCTCTTAGAATGAAGACCTATCAAAATTAGAGTGATGTTCTAGATGCCTTTGAGTCATCCCGTTATGGAGTGTCTACCAAATTATGAGATACATGCTTTTCATTTCATAATTGAAATTTAACCTAATATTAATTCATTTACAGATTTTAAATTAAGGGAACTAGGACTTGAACCCAGCTTTCTCTCATTCCACAGTCTGTCCTAGGTATTTTGGGCACTTTTTAAGAAGGACTAGATAAGATTTCTTCCAGATGTGTATAGATGATACTAGAATGAATATATTCGACAGATGTATAAATTGTTGATTGAATGGACAGTACTCAGTATAAACTCTGCTTCTTTCTTTTGTTATTATTCTTGTTCTCCTTTTATATGGTTTTAACCATAAGCAGGAATTACGGTGAACTTTAAATTCAAGGATTATATTTTCTAAATCTAATGCAGACAAATTTTGTAGTATTAATAAGGCAAACGGATGCAGCCTTAACTGATACAAATTAGCAATATATATTTCATGTCTTAAAAACTTATGTACTTGAACGTGACAATTCACCTTTTATATGCTTGGTCTAAAGAAATAATCAATTTCCAAAATTATTTCAAGGATGATATTGAATCATTAATAGAATTACAAGCAATGGAATGGCCAATAATGAGTCACTGATTAAATAACCTAAAATATAGTTATGGTGAGAATCTTTGTGGTTGATAAACATATTTTAGAAGAGTATAGCTTAAACAAATGTTTAATACTATTTAATGAGTGTTGAGTTTATAAAACAATGTGTACCATACAATTCCTATTGTATTTAGGATCATTTAAGTAAATTTGGGGAAAATGTACTAAGTGTTTTTCTAATTTAATTTTGAAAAGTGAAAACAAAAGCAAGAACAAAAATCAGAAACAAAAACAAAGACAGCGTAGTATGCAGTAATATACATGTTACAGATTTTAAAAGCAAGAATAGTTAACAGTGGTTGATATATTATCTAATTTATCAAGTCTGTTGCTCAGATGAATAGATATAGTTATGTAACATTGGACATATGATTGACTGTTACTGCTTGCTTTCAAGAAGTCTTAAATTTTCGTTCTTATCTCTCTCTCTCTCCTTTTATTTATTTATTTATTTATTTATCTTTTTGAGACAGGGTCTCGCTATGCAGTTCAGACTGGTCTTGAGCTACTTTGGTAGCCCAGGCTGGTCTCGAACTCACACCAATCCTCCTGCCTCAGCCTCCAGAGTGCTGGGATTACAGGCGTGAGCCACCACGCCCGGCTTCTCTCTCCTTTTAGAAAATATTTTTAAAACATTTATTTTAGAGATAGTATAGTAACAATTCATATGACATTAGAAAGGGTACACTTAGAGGACCAAGTTGACGGGTATCCAAGCATGGATTTTGTATTACACAATGATGTTCTTGATGTAGTATAAGCATACTTGTTAAAACATTAACTATGATTATGTGGCTAGAATATTATGAAAGAATTTAATTTTCTCCTAAATTTTGTTCCAAAGTTAATTCAATAAACACATGTGTTCTAAATGAGTAATAAAATTGTGATTTTGACTGACAAAATAAAAATGCTTGCAACTTACCATCAACACATGAATCACTCCGAGAAAGGAATTCTTAAACATTTTCTGGTTTATCTTTTCCTATCTATTTCTTGTTTCGTCTAGACATTATAATATGCATATTCTCATAGTTTTTATTATTTTTAGTTCAATTCTTTTATGCGTATTTTGTATCAGATTTACAAATAAATCACTAAGGGATCTCATCTACCCCACAACAATGTTTGAAGGGAAGCTGCCTTAAATAACCCTACCTCCTATTGACAAACATTCTCTATTATAATATTCAGATATGGAAGCCGATTATGATAATATTCATGGCACTTGTGTGGTATCTTACTCTGTAAGAACTTTCATTGTAATGAAGTATTCAACCTGACTTTGTCTGTATGGTTTACTTCTGTGTCCTTATTGGGTGTTGATTTGCTAACCCCAAGTAACAGTCCTAGAAGAAAGCTAGTGGCAGCTATAGTGTTCTTCAAGGTGGTACTTTGAGCATGTGCCACCAGACTACGAGACTCTGCATGGAGACAGTGTCTGCTTACCTGGGTTTTCTGGTCTCTTATAGGAAGAGGGGCAGAGGAGTTTCTGAAATATTTGCAGTACCATACCAAGCATTGGGGAATGATAGAAAGCTACAAGGCAAGCAAGTTACAAGTTATCAGAGGCTGATGTAAGAAGCCCTCAGACCGAAAGGGGGCCCACTCTTCCTAGGGTTTCTTTGCCAATGTTGTTTATACTTTTTAGGAAATGATTAGGTAAACTCTTTCTTTCTTTCTTTCTTTCTTTCTTTCTTTCTTTCTTTCTTTCTTTCTTTCTTTCTTTCTTTCTTCTTTTGTCTTTTTGAGACAAAGTCTTACTATGCAGTTCAGGCTGGCCTTGAGCTTACTTGGTAGCCCAATCTGGCCTTCAACTTGCAGCAATCCTCCAGCCCCAGCCTCCTGAGTGCTGATATTCATGTACCACCACACCTGGCAGGTCTTTGATAAAGAGTCTCAAAAACTGAGTTGAGATCACCCAAGTTAAGCCAGGAGTTCTGTATCTAGGTAACGCTAGTGGTCTGGGTTGAAACAACAATTTGACAATCTTGTAAATATTAAGCATCATACCTGTTATTTATTCTTTTGGTCTATCTCTTATGAATGGGGTGACTATATTTACTTAGCTTTTCTAATTTGCTCTTAATGCTAATTTTACATAACTGTGCGGCTTAAAATCCTTCAGTATCTTCATTTGTTTGGACAGTAATACATAAGCTCTTGAACATGGCCTAAATCTTGTTCCTCCATCTTTGTCCGCTATACTGCTATGCTTCCTGTTTGCTCACTTCTCTGGAGCCACCTTAGCTTTTCCTTTTCTTTCATACAGTTCTCCTTCCATATGATACACTGCTTCCCTTTTCAGCTCACCACCCATCCTTAATACCACAGTACAAACGCCTCACCTAAGAAGAGAGGTGCCCTACCCTGAGCTAGCAGCCCATCTTTTCACATCCTGGCCCTCATTCAAACTCACTATTTCACACTTAATTTTGTGGATATATTTTAATATTTCTCTTTTTATAGGAGCAGGGTCACTCTTTGGCTCACCATTGTTTAGCACCTTGAATAGTAGAGGAGGTAGTAGGGATTTGATTCATGCTTATTAAATGAATAAATAAGTGACATTCTTCATTGTCATCTATAAAAGGGGATGTTTAGGTTGCTAGGAAATTTAGTGACAGAACTTCATACACCCACTGCCA
This sequence comes from Myocastor coypus, assembly GCA_004027025.1. Lineage (NCBI taxonomy): Eukaryota > Metazoa > Chordata > Mammalia > Rodentia > Myocastoridae > Myocastor > Myocastor coypus. Next base: position 36,079 of record PVJA010019942.1, read on the forward strand.
AGTCTGGATCTAGGGCATTCTTCTGGGTCTTAGGGACTTGTTAGAGGCTGTTTTCAGTTTTCATGTCTGGAAAATGATAATGAACGATGATTAGTAAACATGCTTGGTGTGCAGATGTGGGGCTTTGCGGAAGAGTAAACAGCCTGAAAAAAAGGCAGAGAGACAGGGATGCAGATATGAATTTGGAATTAAAGGTATTATATTGATTGGTTAAAACTCAGGGGTTGCGCATGAACATTACAGCTTGCAGAAGACAGACTTAAATCAGATTTGGAGAGTCTTGGTAAGGCTTTTAGAAGAGAGCCACACTCAGTGACACAGATTTTGGAGTTATTTTCAAACTTGCTTGAAAGGGTAAGAAATTTTAGTAGTAGCTTTTTTAGTGTAGCAAGGAGAACAGGAAGTATAAGCCACCATTACAGGGAGGCTTATATAATTGGCAATTTTCTCTTTTTCTTCTTCTTTTCATCACTTAAGGACTGACACTACTGGGCTCTGGGGTACGTTATTGTCCCTTATTTTGTTTGTCCTTCTTGTGTCTCTTCTCAATTTCCTCTCATATTGGTATACCTAATCCATCTCCTTGATATTATTATGGTCAATCTGTTTCCTATTAAACCATAAACTTGTTACGTTCACCCCTCCACCCTCCTGCAGGGGGCTCTTAGATTTCCATATGACATCTCATTCTCAGTGGATCTAAAAGCCACACCAGTATCTCCCAACCATCATGTACCTCTTTGTATATTTTTCTTGTATACTTCATTAGCATTATCCCCTGGGATCCAGTTAGAATCCTGGGAGTCACCTTGATGTGGACTTCCATTAGCTCTCTAGGGAATCTGTTATGGTTTATGTCTCGTTGTCCCCCCAAAGCCTCATGGAGTCACTGGGCGGGGACTTCTAGAGTTTGAGACTTGATCCATGATCCCTGGGATTATAGGTTTTAGTACTGATGGGATTATGGGTGGAAGTACTTCTGGGATTATGGGTGTAGCCTAGGGCGGGAGCTAAGGAGGAGAGCCTGAATATAATATAAAGAGAGACAGAGAGACAGACTAGGGTTTGAGCTGGTGCTGCTGCTCTGCTGCCCTGTTTGGTTGGCTCCCTCCACCACCATTTTGTTGCTGTTCTGCCGCCTTGAACTGGATGCTCTGCGCCCTGCTCCACTCAGCCTTGGGCCAACCGAATATGGACTGAAACCTCCACAAACTGTGAGCTAAATAAACCTTTCCTTCCTTCATTTTGAGTGTTGGGTATTTGTCCCGGCAACGAGCAAAAAGTAACTAATACAGAACTTGGTACCAGAGAAGTGGGGTCGTTGCTGTGACTATACCTGACAATGTGGATTATAAACTTTTGGAAATGGCTTACGGGAAGAGATAGGAAAGGTTCAGAGATGTCGGCTAAAAACAAAGCAGTAGAACGGCTTCAGCTGTTCAGCTTGGGCGATTTTGGTCAGAGCTTAGACCAGAAGACTGACAGAAGGCCTGCCTGTAAAGATCAGGCTGAGGAGGTTTCTGATGGAAAAAAGGACAGCATTGGTCATTGGACT
>PVJA010019943.1:0-17300 GCA_004027025.1 Myocastor coypus
ACACACACACACACACACACACACACACACAAAGACAAACTACCTTGCACTTGCCAGGCATGCACTTGTGCCACAGAGCTATCTCCCTGGCTTGGTGTCTGTCATTTGGTTGTTTGTTTTTAATTAAATTTATTGGTACATTTTAGCTATACATAATGATTATATTCATTATAGGGAATTTGTACCTGCACATGATATATAACTTGATTCCTCGGGGCCTGGCAGGATGGCTCAGTGATCTAAAGCACCTGCAGGCAGCTTCAGGGACCATGGTTCGATCCCCAGCACCACATGCTGAGCCAGCCCTGCCCTCAGGGCAGGCTGAGCTGGCCATAAAAAAATAAATAAACAAACAAAAGTTCTGAAACAAGAAAAAAAATAGAAAAAAGAAAAAGAAAAAAAAAACCTTGATTTCTTTTTTTCTCCCATTCTCCTGCCCTCCTTCCAACCCCTCTTCCCTTCTCTATTTAGAAAAGCTTTGTTTCCATTTTTTCCTTATTTTTTGTTCTTTTTCCTTTCCTTCCTTTCCCCCTCCCTCTTTCCTAGTTATCCTTCCCATTTGAAAATTTTCTTCCTATTTCACAATATTTGTTACACATTTTTAAAAAATATATTTGTTGCAGGGTATCACTATGCAGCTCAGACTCATGGTGATCCTCCTGCTTTCAGCCTCTCCAGCGCTAGGATTACAGGCATATGTCACATCATCTGGTTAGGCATTTTAACATTTCAACTGTTTCTGGGATTTAACTATTGCAAATTGCCCTCTATAAACATGGATGTGCATGTATATGGTACAATGCTTTTATTTATTATTATTTATTATTACTATTATTATTTTGGTACAATGCTTTTAATTCTTTTGGGAGGGTAACAAGAAGAGGAGTGGCTGAGTCGAATGGAACCTCTATGCCTAGATTTTTGGAGACTCTTCACACTAATTTCCCTAGTGCACCAGTGTACACTCCTACCAACGGTGGAGAAGGGTCTGTTTTTCTCCATAGCCTCCCCAGCATTTTTTATTAGCTGGTTTCTTGATCATAGATAGTCTTTCTGGGGTGTGATGGACTCTCAGCATTGTTTTAATGTGCATTTCTCTAATGACAAGTTATGTTACACAGTTTTCATATGTTTATTTTTTATTTCTACTTCTTCATCTGAGAAATGTCTGTTAATTTTAGATGCCCTTTTTTGAATTGGGTCTTTACATTGAGAGGTCTAATTTTGGGGAGTTCTTTGTATATTCTATATATGTATATTATATATTGCATATATATTCTTTACATATTCTATTCTAGGTAGTAGTCATGAGGAACAACTAGCAAAATTATTTTTCACACACTGCGTTGTCTCTTCACTCTGTTGATGGTTCCTCTTGCTATATAAAAGCTTTTTAATAACATAAGATACCAGCTAATGATTTTTTATGATAGTTTCTATGGATTTAGAATTTTGTTCATAAACTTTTTACTTACACTAATGTCTTCAAAAGTTCTAAAGTTCTTCCAACAGTCTCACTGTTTATGTTGTAATATTAGGTCATTGGTCAATTTTGATTTTAGTTTAATGCATGGTGAAAGACAAAGTTCTAGTTTTAATCTTAGGCACGTGGAAAGCCAGTTTTCCCATTGCTCTTCATTAATGAGGCTATCATTCTTCCAGGGAAGGTGGTTGACAATAAGGTGGCTAAGTAAAGACCCAATTCAAAAAAGGGCATCTAAAATTAACAGACATTTCTCAGATGGAGAAGTAGAAATAAAAAATAAACATATGAAAACTGTCTAACATGACTTGTCATTAGAGAAATGCACATTAAAACAATGCTGAGAGTCCATCACACCCCAGAAAGACTATCTATGACAATAAGGTGGCTACATCTTGTAATCAGTTCCACTGATCCTTGGGTCTGGGTCTGGTTTTTGTTTTGGTTTATCCACTAGCATGGTTGTTTTTTTTTTGTTTTTTTTTTGTGGGACCAGGGTTCAAACTCACGACCTTGCACCTGCTAGGCAGGCACTTGTGCCACAGAGCTGTCTCACCAGCCCCTAGCATGCTATTTTTATTTTTTTATTTTTTATTCTTTTTTTATTTTTTGTCTTTTTGAGACAGGGTCTCACTATGCAGTTCAGGCTGTCCTTGAGCTCAGTTTTGTAGCCCATGCTGGTCTCGAACTCGCACCAATCCTCCTGCCCCAGCCTCCCGAGTGCTGGGATTACAGGCGTGTGCCACCACGCCCGGCTTAGCATGCTATTTTTAATAACTGTAGTTTTGCAGTGTAATTTCTAGTCAAGGATTGTGATGCCCCTGCCTTGCCTTTGTTGTCTAGAATTATCTTCACTGTTCTATAATTTTAGGATTTTTTTCTCTGATTCTGTGAGATATGCTATTGGAAATTTCATTGCGATTACATTAAATCTGTATAACAATTTTGAAAGTGTGACCATTTTGACTATATTGGTTTTTCCTAACCAAAGACAAGGAATATCTGTCCATTTTCTGATATCCTCTTCAATTTCCTTTTTCAGAGTACTTCAGTTTTCAACATAGAGGTCTTCTGCATTCTTTATTAGATTGACTCCTAGGTATTCCAATTTTGGGGATGCTATTATAAAAGGTATTCTTTTCTTAATTTCTCTCTCAGTGAATTTACTATTCATGTACAGGAAGTCTGTTGATTTTTAATGTTGACTTTGTATCCACCTATGCTACTGAATTTGGTTACTAAATCTAGAAGACTTGGTAGAGGTTTCAGTGTCTTCTATGTACAGTATCATGTCATCCAGAAATAATGATAATTGAACTTCTTCCTTTCTTTTCTTTATTCCTTTCCTTTGTTTTGTCTACTTGCTCTGACCAATGTTTTTGGAACTACGTTGAATAAAAGTAGTGACAATATACATCCTTGTCTTGTTCCTGATTTTATTTTATTTATTTATTTATTTTTTTTAGAATTTTTTTTCTTGTTTCAGAACCTTTATTTGTTTATTCACTCATTTTTATGGCTGGTTTGGCCCACCCTGAGGGCAGGGTTGGCACAGCATGTGGTGCTGGGGATCAAACCGCGGTCCCTGAAGCCACTCAAGCTTTCCCAAGCAGGCGCTTTAGACCACTGAGCCATCCCGCCAGGCCCCTTGTTCCTGATTTTAGAGTGAAAGCTTCAAATTTTGTCCATTTAGTGTGATACAGGCTATTGGTTTGCCACAGATGGCTTTTAGCAGATTGAGGTAATGACTATCCCAACTTTTTGTAGAGTTTTTATCATGAAGTGGTGCTAGACTTTGTCAAAAGCTTTTTCTGCACCTATTGAGATAATCATGAGGTTTTTGTCCTTGGTTTTGTTAATATAGTGCATTACATTTGTTAATTTGTGGATGTTGGACCATCCCTGCATACTTGGGATGAATACTACTTGGTCATGATGTCTAATCTCATTTATTTATTTATTTATTTATTTATTTATTTATTTATTTATTTGATAGAAGGTCTCACTATGCAACTTGAGCCTTTAATGATCCTTTTTTCAGCCTCCCCAGTACTGGGATTACAGGCTTGTTTCACCATTCCTGGTCTCTGGGGCAGGACCAGCATGGCATGTGGTACCAGGATTGAACCTGAGTCCCGGAGCTTGCCCAAGTAGGCACTTAGCCCACGGAGATCGTGGTGTATAATCTTCCTGATGATTTCCTGTATTCTTTTTGCTAGTGTCTAATTGAGGATATTGTTTTTTAGAATTTTTTTATTATTTTTTTTTTTTATTTTTTCTTGTTTCAGAACCCTTGTTTGCTTATTCACTCATTTTCATGGCCAGCTCAGCCTGCCCTGAGGGCAGGGCTGGCGCAGCATGTGGTGCCAGGATCGAACCGCGGTCCCTGAAGCCGCCCAAGCTTCCCCAAGCATGCGCTTTAGACCACTGAGCCATCCCGCCAGGCCCCTAATTGAGGATTTTTGTAACTATATTTACTAGGGAGACTAGCCTTTAGTTCTTGTTCTTGTCTGAGTTCTTCTCTGGTTTTAGTATCAGAATAATGCTTGCTTCCAGAAATGAATTTGGGAGTATTGAGAAAGGTCTTCTCTTTCAGTTTCCTTAAAGAGTTTGAGAAGTATCAGTATTAGGTCTTCTCTAAATTTCTTGTAGAGCTGGGCGTGGTGGTGCACGCCTGTAATCCCAGCACTTGAGAGGCTGAGGCAGGAGGATCAGTGTAAATTCAAGACCATCCTGGACAGTTGGGTGTGGTGGTACACCCACGCCTGTAATCCCAGCACTCGGGAGGCTGAGGCAGGAGGATCGGTGAGAGTTCGAGACCAACCTGGGCTACAAAACTGAGCTCAAGGCCAGCCTGAACTGTACAGCGAGACCCTGTCTCAGACAAAAAAAAAAAAAAAAAAAAAAAAAAAAAAAAAAAAAAAAAAAAAAAAAAAAAAAAAAAAAAAAAAAAAAAAAAAAAAAAAAAAAAAAAAAAAAGATCATCCTGGACTACAAAAGTGAGCTCAGTGCCAGCCTGAACTGTATAATGAGACCCTGTCTCAAAAAGACCAAAAATAAATAAATAAATAAATTTCTTGTAAAATTCATCAGTGAATCTGTCAGTGCCTAAGCTTTTCTTTGTTAGTAGGCTTTTAACTTTCATCTTCATTTTCATTGAGTAATATAAAAATCCTAGGTTTATTTAGAGTTTTTATATCTTGTTTATTCAGCTTTGGTAATTCACTTGTGTCTATGAATCTGTCCATTTCTTCTGCACTTTCTAATTTATTAGAATATCAGTTCTTTTTTTTTTTTTTTTTTTTTTTTTTTTTTTTTTTTTTTTTTTTTTTTTTTTTTTTTTTTTTTTTTTTTTTTTTTTTTTTTTTTTTTTTTTTTTGCTTTTTGAGACAGGGTCTCACTATGCAGTTCAGGCTGGCCTTGAACTCACTTTTGTAGCCCAGGCTGGTCTCGAACTCACACGGATCCTCCTGCCTCAGCCTCCCGAGTGCTGGGATTACAGGCGTGCACCACCACGCCCGGCTCTTAGAATATCAGTTCTTGAAGTGGGTATAGATGATCTTCTGGATTTCTGCAGGATCTGTTGTGATTTTATCCTTTTTAATAATTACATGGATTTTAGTTTTTTCTTTTTTGGTAAGATTGGCTAAGGGTTTGATTTTATTTAATCTTTCAGAGAACCAACTTTTCAAGTCATTGATTCTTTTTTTAAAACTTTATCTTATATTTTTTTTATGTTATGGCTGGCTCAGCCTGCCCTGGGGGTGGGGCTGGCACAGCATGTGATGCCAGGGATCAAACCACAGTCCCTGCAGTTGCCTAAGCTTTCTTAGGCAGGCACTTTAGGTCACAGGCGCTTTAGCCATCTCACTGGCCCAAGTGATTGATTCTTTATATTGTCTTCTTAGCCTCCATGGCATTGATTTCTGCTCTGATTTTAATTTTCTTCCTCTTACAAGCTTTGGGGTTGATTTGCTCTTCTTTTTCTAGAAGCTTGAGGTTCAACAGTAAGTTGTTTATTTGAGCTCACTTTATTTTCCTGATACGTGTATTCATTGCTATAAATTTCTCTCATAGGACTGCTTTCATTGTGTCATGTAATTTCCAGTATGCTGTACTAGGATTATCATTTAACAGTAAAAATTGTCTAATTTAATTTGCAACCCATTAGTTATTCATGAGGGTGCTATTTAATTTCTAATTGTTTATGAAGTTATTTGGTTTCTTTTGCTGTAATGCCCAACTTCATTGCACTATGGTCTGATAATATGCATGGGATAACTTCAGTTCCTTTGCATTTACTTAAGCATGTTCTATGAACTAGTATGTGGTCTATCTTGGAGAGCATCCCATGTGTAACTGAGAAGAATGTGTATTTTGATGTTCTGGGGTGGAACATTTAGACATCTACTAAGTCCATTTGTTCTAAAGTTTGGTTCAGTTATAATATCTCATTGTTGAGTCTTTGTCCAGTTGGTATATGTATTTGTGACAGTAGGGTATTGAGATTCTCTATTACAGTTGTATTAGTGTCTATTTGATTTTTTTGTTGGTTAATATTTGTTTTATATAGTTGGTGTACTGGTATTTGGTGCATATATATTCATAATTGTTATCTCTTTCTATTGGATTGTTCTCATTTCAAAGATGTAGTGACATTTTTTATATCTCTGAATCAGTCTTGGCTTGAAATATACTTTGTCTGCAAATAAAATAGCTGCCTTTGCTTTTTTTCTGGGTTTCTGTCACATAGTTTATTGTTTTCCATCCTTTGACTTTCAGTCTCTGAATTTTTTTTTCTTTTTTTTTTTTTTTTTTTTTTTTTTTTTTTTTTTTTTTGGTACTGGGGTTTGAACTCATGACCTTGCACTTGCCAGGCAGGCACTTGTGCCATGAAGCTATCTCCCCGGCCCCTGAGTTTCTTTTTTAATTAAATATATTTCATGTATGGAGCATATTGTTGAATCTTGCTTCTTGATCCATTCTGCCAGTCTGTTTTTTCTGATGGTGACTTGAGACCATTAACATTAATGGTTGTAACTGACATGCATTGATCTATCCTTATCATCTCATTTTCCTGTTGTTGGCTCCCCACACATTGTTTAATTGCTTGTCTTGTTTGGTGCATTGCTTCTATTGGGGTTTATGGAGTTGTAATCCTTGTTATCTCTTTTTAGAATTTCCCTCAGAACATTTTGGAGTGCTGGTTTGGTGTGCACAAATTTTCTCAGGTGCTCTTTGTCATGAAAGTCTTATTTCTCCATCAGTTTTGTGAAATTAAAAAAAAAATTTAAATGTATTTTTTGTGTTAGAATTCTTTTTCTTGCTTCAGAACTTTTGTTTGTTTGTTTATTTATTTTTAAGGCCGGCTCAGCCTGCCCTCAGGGCAGGGCTGGCACAGCATGTGGTGCCGGGGATCGGAACCTTGGTCCCTGCAGCCGCCCAAGCTTTCCTAAGCAGGCACTTTAGACCACTGAGCCATCCTGCCGGACCCCTAAATGTATTTTTTGAAACCCCATTTACTTATTGGTGTTATGGCCGGCTCAGCCTGCCTTGGGGATGGGGCTGGCACAGCATGTAGTGCCAGGGATTGAGCTGTGGTCCCTACACTTACCTAAACTTTCCTAGGCAGGCGCTTTAGACCACTGAGCCATCTCACCGGCTCTGTGAGATATTTTTGCAGGATACGTCAATATGAGTTGGAGATTGTTTTCTTTTAGATTGTTTTTTAAATACTTTACCCCAGTTCTCTGTGACTTGAGGGTTTGTGTTGAGAACTTGGCCCTGACTCTGATGGACTTTCCTCTTAGGTGATTTGTTTCTTTTGTTTTGTTTTGTTTTTGTTTGTTTTGTTTATTTATTTTTATGGTCGTCTCAGCCTGCCCTGAGGGCAGGGCTGGCACAGCATGTGGTGCCGGGGATCGAACCACGGTCCCTGCAGCCGCCTAAGCTTTTCTAAGCAGTCGCTTTAGACCACTGAGCCATCCTGCTGGGCCCCGGTGATTTGTTTCTTTAACAGATTTTAATGTTTTTTTTTTTTTTTCTTGTGATAAATTCCTGGAATTTTCACTATTACATGCCTTGCTATAGATTTTTGGGATCATGGTCAATTGGGAGTCCTATATGCCTCACTTATCTATATGCCAAATTCTTTATCCTGTCAGGGAAGTTTTCTGTCATGACATCTGTGAGCACCTTTTTTTAAATGTCATTTGTGCTTATCTTCTGCTTTCTCATTAATGCTGCTCAATATTTTATTCTTCTTCTTTGCATCATCTAGCATATGCTGGATTGAGCTCTATTTTTTTTTTTTTTTAGAATTTTTTCAATTTTATTTTATTTATTTTTTCTTGTTTCAGAACTTGTGTTTGTTTATTTATTTTTATGGCCAGCTCAGCCTGCCCTGAGGTCAGGGCTGGCACAGCATGTGGTGCCGGGGATGGAACTGCAGTCCCTGCAGCTGCCTAAGCTTTCCTAAGCAGGCGCTTTAGACCACTGGGCCATCCTGCTGGGCCCTGGTGGGTAGTTTTATTGCTAGTATTTATTTATTTGTGTATTTTAGAGTAGGGTCTACAGGGTGTTCAGGGTCTCACAACTAGATCAGACTCCTAGTGATCCACCTGTCTACAGCCTCCCAGGTACTGAGATTACAGGCCTGCACCACCATGCTCAGTCTCAACTACAATCTCAGCATGGTGCTGGGGGGGGCGGGGGAGGGGAGCTGGCAGGCAAGCCCAGGGATCAAACCCATGGCCCCTGCACCTGCTTGCAGCACTTTAATCCTCTGAGCTATTTGGCCAGCTCCTATTGCTAGTATTTAGAATCTTTATGAAATGAGTACTTCTCAAAGATGTTTTCCAGGTGTAGCTGGATTTGGGGTTTTGAATCTAATAAAGGTCTTAAATAAATAAATAAAATAAAAAAGATCCTATCTCTTCATATTATTAGGGATTAGAAGTTGCTGACTACTTGGCCCAGCCCCTGGTCCTTTGGCACTGGCCTATAGTATTGTTTATCACTTTAACTAAAGTGGTACCATATCATCAAATACAGCCTAGAAAATGACAAACTGAGGTAACTATTAATTTGCCACCTTTAACTGTATGATCTAGATTTGTGGTTATATAACAAAATCTAAAATGAGCCAGAAAATTGTATGTAGTAAATAAGCCCTCAATATGACAATCTTGGGGACCTGCAGCTTAGCTTAATTGTTTAAGCATCTGTTCAGGCAAACACAGTCAATCTTGGGATGGGGCTTTGATCCCCAGCTCCATGAGCCCTTACCCAGCCACCCTTAAGGCAGCCTGAGACAGCCAAAAAAAAAAAAGGCAATCTTACCCTCACAGGAGAAAATTTAAAGGAGGTTGGGGGTAAAATTCAAATAGAGAAACAGAAGACAAAGAAGAGATTAGAAACAAGGTTGGAGGACAAAGGAATACCACACAAATTTTGAGAAACTGGTGTGGAACATAAGAGGGAAAGAGAGAGGGAAGAAATAAAAGCAAGAACAAAACAATCAAAAAACCTAGAAAGTATGTTCACCCTCATATAAAAAAAAAGCAAAAGTAAAGAAACAAAAGAAGGAAGAAAGAAAGGGGAGAAGGGCGGGCCAAATAGCTTAGAGGATTAAAGTGCTGAGCCAGCTTCACCCTGGGTTGTGCTGAGAGGGCAATTGAGACTGGGTGTGGTGGTGTGTGCCTGTAATCCTAGCCCTTGGGAGGCTATAAACAGTGGATCACTACCAGACTGATCTAACAGTGAACCATGAACATGTAGACCTTTCCCTAAAATACAAAAAAAAAAAAAAAAGAAAGAGAGAGAGAGAGAGAGAGAGAGAGAGAGAGAGAAAGAAAGAAAGAAAGAAAGAAAGAAAGAAAGAAAGAAAGAAAGAAAGAGGAGAGAAAGATCCATTTCTAGGCGTGTCTCTGCTGTCACTGGTAGACAATGTGGGCTGCCAGAACCCAGAGCTGTGTTGGTCAATCCCAGCAAGCCAGCAGCAGCTCTATGGTAGGGTAGAAGACAATCTCAGTGAACTAGCCACCCCATTTCCCCTGAAGTTCAGGCTGGCCTCTGGCTGTGAGGCTGGAACCAAACTGCTCAGTCTTCAGTCTCCATGTTTTCTTCAGGATTGAACTCGTTGGGAGCCACCAGGTGGAGCCAGCAAGCTCTCAGGGTCCTGAGCTCAGTTGACCCCTCTCTTAGCTGACTCCCAGGCAATCATCTTCTCTTGCAGGAAGTCCAACATGCACAACTCACAGCCACTGCACTTTGTTGTGTCCACCACACCATTCTACTTGTGTGCATCTCCACAGAGTTCTCTGGGGTCACAAGTTTTGAGAGTTGCCAGCAGTTTTCACGCATTGCAGTTTCAAGCCTCTCTTCCCGCTCAGAGAGTGCTTTGGCCTCTTCCTTATTCATTGACGTTTCTCTCCTCATTATCTCCATGGGCTTGAGTTCTCACTTCAGATCCTTCCTGGGTCCTGGAAACTCACTTCCTCCTTCTCTTCCTCACACCGTTACATTCCATTGTAGACAACAACTCTCAAAGAAGCTCTTTCTCTTTTGTTCATCACTTCCAAGAAGTCCCAGTCTTTGATTTCTTAAAGCAATTTAGATATGGTCTCTTTGATGTTCCTTACCATGAATGACGGCAACATGCTCCTGGCTGGTTCTGCCAAGACTGGATCAGTACTGGATTTTTTTTTTTTTTTAATTTTATTTATTTATTTATTTTTCTTGTTTCAGAACCTTTGTTCGTTTATTCACTCATTTTTTTTTTTTTTTAATAGCCAGTTCAGGCCATCCTGAGGGCAGGGCTGGCGCAGCATGTGGTGCCAGGGATCGAACCACGGTCCCTACAGCCACCCAAGCTTTCCCAAGCAGGCACTTTAGACCACTGAGCCATCCCACCGGGCCCCTTTTTTTTTTGCCTTTTTGAAACAGGGTCTCACTATGCAGTTCAGGCTGGCCTTGAGCTCACTTTTGTGGCCCAGGCTGGGCTTGAACTCGCACCGATCCTCCTGCCTCAGCCTCCCAGTGCTGGGATTACAGGCGTGAGCCACCATTCCTGGCTTGGATCAGCACTGTAAGCCCTGTATGTTCTAGGTCTTTCCTAGTCACATCCACATACAGGTACTTGTGTTTTTCTTTCTTACTTAAATGGGGCTATACTGCATATAAATCTATAATTTTCTTCTTTTACTCAAGAACATGTCACAGACAAGTTTGGCCCAGTAGACCATACCTGCATCCCAGCACTGATGGAAGCTGAAGCAAGAGAATCAAAAGTTCAAGGCCTGCTTGGGCAACCAGGTGAGATTCTGTCTCTCTTTGTTCTTGAGACAGGATCTTCCTATGTTTTGGGTGTCCTTGAACTCACTTATGTAGCCCAAGCTAGCTTCAACTCACAGTCTCCCGACTGCTGGGATATAGGCATGTGCCATCATGCATGGCAAATTGACCTATCCTTTTTAAAATACCCAAGGCCTTTGGCCAAAAATAAGTGCCTAAGTCATTCTGAGAGCCTAACTGAGGCCATCACCACCAGTATTTTTGTGCTTCCCTTTTTTTTTTTTTTTTGGCCGGCTCAGCCCACTCTTGGAGGGGAGGGGGGCTGGCACAGCATGTGGTGCTGGGGATTGAACCATGGTCCCTATGCTTCCGAAGCTTGCCTAAGCAGGTACTTTAGACCTGCTGAACTATTTCACCGGCCCCAGTGTGCTTCTCTTTTTAAATGTAGGTAAGTTAAAGACCTATAGTCTGATATCTGAATAGAACAATATTTAACATTCGAAAGCCTAATGAAAGTGACTGAGTATATGAAAACAGAGCCATTCCAGTTCTTAGTACTTTTTGTATCAGGGTAAATGTAAGAGATGTTTCCCCATATGGTTTAACACTGGTTAAGTAAAGTCAGCAAAGAACTTGAAATATCAGCTAAGCCAAGAAGCTTAGAACACAAGTTGGGCCATCAAGAAGTTCAAATAGGTAGTAAAAAGAATTTACCATGGGAGGGGCCCGGCAGGACGGCTCAGTGGTCTAAAGCGCCTGCTTAGGAAAGCTTAGGTGGCTGCAGGGACTGAGGTTCAATCCCCGGCACCACAAGCTGCGCCAGCCCTGCCCTCAGGGCAGGCTGAGGCGGCCATAAAAATAAATAAACAAACAAACAAAAAGTTCTGAAACAAGAAAAAAAAAAAAAAAAAAGAACTTACCCTGGGAAAGTTCTGCCATTACATCATGGTAGTTTTGGACTAGACCAACCAACAGAGAGATGACCCAGCCCCTCCCTGATTGGTTCAAATATGGAGACAAAGGCCCCGAGAGGGGCTTTCTTGGGTGGCTAATGATGCCAGCATTACTCACACAGACATCTGTAGGTCTGGGAGATCACTCATTCATAAGAATGTCTAATTTTCGAGCCTGTTCCATTCATCAAGGATATGGCCTAGTGGTGAAGTTGGTGGCATCTGTGTGGTGACAAGATTCAATAGTGTGTTAGGGTCTAGTGTCTAGTGTGTTAGGGTCTTACAAAGGATGTTTATTGAAACCCTTGGGTCTCCATCTTATGGATGGGATGCCACTCTTAAAGAGTACAGGCCCAGTTGTCTCCTTTTCCCTATAGGCACCAAGATGAATAGATGGGAAATCTATTGAATCTTGTCACCACACAGATGCCACCAACTTCACCACTAGGCCATATCCTTGATGAATAGAACAGGCTCGAAAGTTAGACATTCTTATGAATGAGTGATCTCCCAGACCTACACAAGCAAGCATAGGACATTAGTGACTTCTAAGATCCTGAGGAGGTTTCTGTTTCTTCAACCAACCATGAGCCACAGTACCCCAAGATAGTTGGAGAATATATAATCCCTAGTAAGTAGTCTATAGCCCCTTCCATCTTGAAAAAGCTATAGATGATAGACACCTCCTCCTTCAGCACTCCATAAAGATGTGTGTCTCTCAAAGGGAAGTGATACAGGAGGTATAGTGAGTCAAAGCTAACTAGGAAATAAGCAGAACTGCCAATTGCCAGATAAAAGGGTAGGGGCCAGAGAGATAGTTCAGTGGCTTAGGCACCTGTCTGGCAAGCACAAGGTCCTGAGTTCAATCCCTGGTACCAAAGAAAAAAAGATGAGGAGGTAGCTCCAGATGACTCTCAGGATCTTATATGTAGAACTTCATGAGGGCTCCCATGCAACATGGATGGCATAGAGTAGACCAGATGCTGTGAAGTCTGCTATCATGATTCCTCACGGTAGACTATGCTTTGTCTGTCTCTCAGGCACAGGGTGTACCTTTACTTGTGCTTCTCTTATCCTTTTCTCTCTTTTTCAGTCCAAGTTTGCTCTGAGAGACGGTTTTCCCTGATCTCTTTATCCCTCAATTTTCTTTCTTTCTTTCTTTCTTTCTTTCTTTCTTTCTTTCTTTCTTTCTTTCTTTCTTTCTTTCTTTCTTTCTTTCTTTCTTTCCGTCCTTCCTTCCTTCCTTCTTTCTTTCTATCTGTTTTTGTTTGTTTTGTTTTTGTACAGGGTCTCACTACCGACTCATAGTGATCCTCCTGCTTGTACCTCCCAAGTGCTGGGATTACAGGCGCAGGCCACCATGCCCAGACTCTATCGCCAGCTCAGTGTGCTCGAGAGCAGGCTGGTGCAGCAGGTGGGGCCAGGAGCCAGACTCTGGTCCTTGTGCTTCCCTAAGCAAATGCTTAATCCACTGAGCTATACTGCCAGCCCTATCCCTCAATTTTCAAATAAAGTTTTTGGTGGGGCATGGTGGTGCACATCTGTAATCCCAGCACTTGGGAGGCTGAAGTAGGAGGATCAGTGTGAGTTCAAGACCATCCTAGGCTACAAAAGTGAGCTCAAAGCCAGCCTGAACTGCATCGTGAGAACCTGTCTTAGAAAGAAAGAAAGAAAGAAAGAAAGAAAGAAAGAAAGAAAGAAAGCAAGAAAGAAAGATCAACTGTCTTAGCTATGTCATTGCTGGGACAAAATGCGCAGTACTCATAAGTTAGAAAGGAAAGGTTTATAAGGGTTTCAGTCCATAATCAGATGGCTCCAAAGCCAGGTGGCAGAGAAGAAAAATGGCAAGGCAGGCAGCAAGCAGGGCTGGTATTAAGGGAGGAGGAGGAATATATAATCATTCCTGTCTTCCCGCCAGGCTTCACCTCCAAAAATCACACCCAACCGTAAACCCATTAGTGGGCTGATCCAGTACCACACACCCATGATCCAGTATCGCTTGCTTGTAATCCAGTCACCTTCCAAAAGCCACACCTATAAGTACATGAGGCTTTGGGGGCACCGCTAGATATAAAGTATAATACTTAAACTCAAGAAAACCTATGCAGGTCTGTCAGCACATGCATCTAGTTTCAACTCTGACAGCTGAGGCAGGGGAATTGCTTCAGCCTAGGAGTTCTAGACCAGCCTGAACAACATACTAACTGTGCAGATAAGATTATGAAACTGGATAGGAAGGATTCTCTTATATTATCTGGGTATGTGATCATAAGGGTCCTTATGAAAGAGCAGGCAGAAGGATCAGAGTCAAAAAGATACAAAGAAAGACACAAGGAGATGGGAAGGTCTTGTCTGGGAGTTTTAAGACAGAGCTAGCAGCCATAGTCAAGATAAGCAGGCAACCTCTAGAATCTGGAAAATGCAAAGAAACAGATTCTCCCTTGAAGCTTCCAGAAGGAATACAGTTCTACCTCACAGCTGCAAGATAATATTTTTAATGTATTCGGTATAGGGTTTCACTACACAGCTCGACTCGTAGTGAACCTCTTGTTTTCAAGCTCCCCAGTGCTGGGATTACAGGTATGCGCCACTATGCCCAGTCTTGTTTTTTTTTTTTTTTTTTTTTTTTTTTTTTTTTTTTTTTTTTTTTTTTTTTTTTTTTTTTTTTTTTTTTTTTTATTCTTGTTTCAGAACCTTTGTTTGTTTATTCACTCATTTTTATGGTCGGCTCAGCCCGCCCCGAGGGCAGGGCTGGCCCAGCATGTGGTGCCCGGGATCAAACCGCGGTCCCTGAAGCCACCCAAGCTTCCCCAAGCAGGTGCTTTAGACCACTGAGCCATCCCGCCGGGCCCCTATGCCCAGACTTGTAAGATAATAATTTTTGTTTATTAAGCCACTAAATGTGTAGTATTTTGTTATAGCAACAATTAGAAATTCATAGAAAATCTCTTAAAAGTCTGGAAAAAATATAAAGATATTTAAAATAGAAGAGAAATACAGCTAAATTAGAGTATCAATTCAGTACCTCCAACATCCAACCAAACCAAGTTGCAGAGGAAGACATATTAAAGAGAATTTAAAAAAAAGACAACTGAGAAAAATGATTAAAGAAACAATGCAGTAATTCTGAAGTATACATTTCCTGAGGTTTGAAAGGGTCTACCAGTCCCAGAAAATGTAAAAGGAAAAATACTTCCACCAAGGCTTCTTCAGAAGGTTTTAGAAAGAAAAAATGTATACAAAGGACCAGAAATCAGAGGTGGATGTGTAGCTCAGTGATAGAGTGCTTGCCTAGCATGTGTGGGGCTTTGGGTTCCACTCCCAGTGAGAAAATACAAAGAACCAGAATCAAAATGTCAGCCTGCTTTCCAATAGTAAGATTACATGTAAAAACAAAAGAGAAACATGGTCACAGTTGGTAAAATTCTAGCATTCTACATCTGGCCAAACCATTACTCAGATGTAGTTCTATAAAAAATGTTTTAGCCGGGCGTGGTGGCGCACGCCTGTAATCCCAGCACTTGGGAGGCTGAGGCAGGAGGATCAGTGCAAGTTCAAGAGTAGCCTGGACTACAAAAGTGAGCTCAAGGCCAGCCTGAACTGCATAGTGAGACCCTGTCTCAAAAAGACAAAAAAAAAAAAAAAAAAAATGTTTGGACATTTTGATCTCAGGAATATTATCTGCACATGACAATTTTTAAAGACACTTTTGGAGGGGCCCGGTGGGATGGCTCAGTGGTCTAAAGCACCTGCTTGGGAAAGCACGGGCGGCTTCAGGGACCATGGTTCGGTCCCTGGCACCACATGCTGCACCAGCCCTGCCCTCAGGGCGGGCTGAGCAGGCCATAAAAATGAGTGAATAAACAAAGGTTCTGAAACAAGAAAATAAAATAAAATAAAATAAAAAATTCTTTAAAAAATAAAGACCCCTTTAGAGAATATATTTTATAAAACAAAAAAGGGTACCCATGAAAAGAGAAAGATACAAGATACACAGGAAGGAAGCAAAGGGATTTTCTAGGACATGAGCCCAGAAATGTCTAGGCAATAAGTATGCAGCAGCACATGGAGAAACATTTGCAGACTGGAACAGAGTGGAAGCTTCCAGAAAAAAAGTTCTGGAAGGGGGCAGGGAGATATTTCCATGGCACAAATGCCTGCCTGGCATGTACAAGGTTGTGAGTTTGAACCCTGGTCCTGCAAAAAAAAAAAAAAAAAAAAATCTGGAAGAAGGAGACAGAGCTGATATCTGATAGGTTTGAATGTGTAGAATATTATATTAGAGATATTTAATGAAGATTCCTGAAGATTGAGTCTAGGAAATATTAAGCAATTAAAAACTTTTTTAAACTAATAATTGACACAATTAAATGACAACTGATAATTGTACATTTCTTTTTTGTGGTACTGGGGATTGAATTCAGGACCCTATGCTTGCCAGCCAAGTGCTTATTCTACTGAGCTATCTCCCCAGCCTTGTACATGCTTATGTGATACAGTCTTTTTAAATTATTTATTATTTATTTGGTATAGGGTCTCAATACCCAGCTCAGACTCATAGTGATCATCCTGTCTCAGCCTCCCCAGCACTGAGATTACAGGGATGTGCCAGCATGCCTGGTTTTGGGGCCAGCATGGCATGCAGTACCAGGGATTGAACTGGGGACCTTGTGTTTACCAAGCAAGCGCCTAGACTGCCAAGATATCTCCCCAGCCCATGTAATACAATTTTTTTAGATGACTTTTTTATTTTTTATTTTTTTTCTAGTTTCAGAATTTTGTTTGTAAGCCGGGCGTGATGGCGCATGCTTGTAATCCCAGCACTCGGGAGGCTGAGGCAGGAGGATCGGTGTGAGTCCAAGACCAGCCTGGGCTCGAATAGCGAGACCCTGTCTCAAAAAGACAAAAAAAAAAAAAAAAAAAGAACTTTTGTTTGTTTATTTATTTATTTTTATGGGCGGCTCAGCCTGCCCTGAGGGCTGGCATTGCACGTGGTGCCGGGGATCGAACCGCCTAAGCTTTCCTAAGCAAGCGCTTTAGACCACTGAGCCATCCTGCTGGGCCCTGTAATACAATTTTTAACTTCAGGAAAAGCAAAATATAGTTGACAGAAGGAAATATCAAGTATGACTTGGTTTGGCAGTGAGTAATATTTGCAAAATCATAGAAATGAAATTGCCAAATATGGGTTTAAGCAAAATTTGTATCCTATCTGTAGGATGCAGTGGAAGAAGACCATAAGAGATAAAATCTGCCAAGACAAAAAAATCAATATATATCTAAAATTGATAGGGGCCTGGCAGGATGGCACAGTGGTCTAAAGCACCTGGGGCCCGGCGGGATGGCTCAGTGGTCTAAAGTGCCTGCTTGGGAAAGCTTGGGCGGCTTCAGGGACCGCGGTTCGATCCCTGGCACCACATGCTGCGCCAGCTCTGCCCTCGGGGTGGGCTGAGCCGGCCATAAAAATGAGTGAACAAACAAATAAAGGTTCTGAAACAAGAAATAAATAAATAAATAAAATTAAAAAAAAACAATAAAGCACCTGCAGGCAGCTGCAGAGACCGCAGTTC